>JABASP010001399.1:0-29981 GCA_019776565.1 Sminthurinus signatus | reverse complement strand
AGGTCGTCCCCCACTCCAAGTTTTGGAGCAGAATAATTTAAAAAAAGGTGAGTCTCCGAAAAGCGGAAAGGAGAGACAAGTTTCAATCATAAACTTCAAGTTCAAGTTTTAGTTAAAAAGCTGGCTCAAATTTCAATTTCAAAGTTCAAAAGTGTGGTTTGTTGTTTGTTGTTTTTTGACCCAGGGATGGTTCTCAGTGGAGGCGCGTACAATGCAGAAATCCGTCAGTTTGCCATCAGGCACGCTCACACTTGCAATTTCTAAGCTAATGCAAAATATTTTTAATACACATGAAAACACGATCAAAATTCATAGACAAAAGTTGACGTTTGTACTTTGTACTCAAAACTTTGTTTTGTGTAGGAAGCTGAAGGAATTTTGTGTGGGGCGAAAAACACTCGAGAGTCAAATTCACGAGGGGATTTCAGAATTCCTGGATTTTGTAAGAATGAGAGAAGGGCTACCGATAAAATCGGAGGATGTTCCGAGTTCACACATCATAAAAACTCTGTGGTCAATCATGATGACGGATGAACTAAATCCTGCGGATGCTGAGGAACTAAACCGCACCATAAAAAAGTAACTATAAAACTCAAAACTCAAAGCTCAAAGCTCAAATTTCACAACAAAATAAAAATTCGGCCAGTTTTCTTGTTCCGGGTCAACGTTCAACGTACTTGTACGTACTTGTGACTTGTGATTCACCCTCGCTCTAATAATTTATGATTTATGAGCTTAACATGTTTTTTTATTTTGATGGACAGAATGAGCGAACTTGGCCCAGTTTTGTCCGAGTTGGCGGGTTTTATGCCCTGGATGGAAAAGTTGACTCGAAAACTCACCTTTGGCCATTTTTCACTCATCTCATCTCAATCAAATCAAGTGAGCAAATTATATTCATTTTTTGGAAAGCCTCTGGAGGAAAAAAATAAAAAGAATTTAAAAGATCAGCCCCCGATTGACATTATGGACTTTTATCTAGAAAAAATTAAAGAGACGAAAGAAGAAGCTTCGCCGTTCCACGTCTCACGTATAGCTTTTAAAATTAGTATAAATATTATATAAATATATAAAAAGTTATATTTATAAATATTATTAGTACAAATATTATAAATTATTAACAAATTAAAGTATTAAAGTACGAATATTACAAATACTGGTGTCAATGTTCTCAACAGATGACTCTGCAAAATATGTTCTGGGTGATTTATTCACCGGTTCAATCCACACAATTCACACCACTTTTGTGTGGCTGCTCAACTTTATGGCAAAAAGTCCAGAGGTACAATTGAAACTGCAGGTGGAAATTGACGAGGTCATTGGAAACTCGGATTCGGATTCGAGATTGCCCTCACTTTCAGATTGGGGTCAAATGCCGTATGCGGACGCAGTCATTCACGAGGTTTTCCGAAGCAGACCAGTTGCACCGGTTGGAATGCCTCATAAAACCACATCAGACGTCCGTCTTCGTGGTTTCAATATAAAACAGGACACCATGGTCTTTGCAAATATTTATGGAATTCAGCATGACCCGGAAATTTGGGGTGATCCCGAAAATTTCCGACCGGAGCGATGGTTCGGCGAATCCGGGAAAAAACTCAAGAGTGAACATTTTCTCACTTTTTCAACCGGTCGACGATTTTGTCCGGGTGAAGCTATAGCTAGAGAACAACTGTTTTTGTACTTGACCACTTTGTTTCAAAAATACAGTGTTGGTTTCCATGGGAACCAAACGGAAGTCAAGGCGGTTTTTGGGATTAGTTTGCACCCGTCCAATTTTGAGGTCGTGTTTAATCAACGGAAAATTAATAAATAATTCTATTTGCTTTTTCAAAGTTTTGGAACTTTTTAAAAATCCCAAGTGGTTCAGAAAAACTTAAAAGTAGAGTGAAAATTAAATTTTAATGATGAGCAAAAACTTTTTATTCTGTATAAAACTTTTTTGGTTGGGTAATTTTGATTTTTGAGCCGAAAAAAAATCATTGGGGTGTAGAGATTAGAAACCGGTCACAAAAGCCGGATTCCGCTGATAAACCCAAAAAATTGAATCACACGGAGAAAATAAAAAATCTTTACTAATTTTGACCTTTGACCTCAGAGTGACTGCAGTCTTATTCTAGTTTTTAGTGTGATCACTTTGATTGTAAAAAGTGAAAAGTACCCAAAGAAAAACAAAGAGGAAGGAAGAATTTTGAATTTACTATGTATTCTTTATACTTTGGATCTTGTGCTTGTAGATGTACATTTTTGAATATTTTCCACCCCCATGAAGCGGGATTTACGATAAGCAGTAAGTATTTACTATTTAGCTACATGTGTAATGTCTACTTCTTTCACATGCACAATGCACAATGCACAAAATGTACAAAGTTAACACATGGATTTTCAAAACAAAAGAATCTCAGTGTTGTTTTCATATTTTACGGTTACAGTGTTTTACACTTAACAGTTTTAGGATTTTTTTTAGTAGTTGTATAACATTTTCAATATTTCATATCAAAACCCAAATCTCAAGTCTCAAGTCTCGGAAGCACCAGCAAAAAAAAAATGTATACACAACATGCATAATACGTAATACAGTTTAAAGTGTAACTGGATAAAGGAGAATGGATTTTTTATTCAAATGTTGGTGTCGTCTGGAGACTTTTGAATCCAGATCCAGACCGAGATCCGCATTCTTTACTCTTGTCTTGAGTCTAAAGTCTAGAGTGTAGACCATCGATATGCAAAAATCTGGAATTTGGAACTTGGAATCTGGAATCTGGAATGGAGATCCAGCTGATTTATCATTTATCATCTATAATTTTACAGAGAATTTCTCTTTGTTTAAAATCCAAAAAATCAAAAACCCAGCAATGATCACAGATCAAGAATCCTGGGATTTCCCTCTAAAAATCCAGTTCAAACTCAGTTTTAAAATTTTCCCTCCTTTTTCCCCATTTCCTCTTTCCTCTTAAAATTCATTGCAAATTGTCAAATGTCAAAGGATTCCCTCTATTTTCAAGGCTTACACAAATACAAATGAGAAATGACAAATTTGTTTATGACTTTTGACTCTTGAGTTTTGAGTGGTTTTGAATGAGACGGATTTGATGTCACAGATTTATGTCAAAACGGTGCAAAACTGAAAACTCAAAACTCAAAGGAGCATAAAATAAATAAAATGAAATGAAACAAAATAAATGATGCTTGAGACTGGAGGCTGGCGGCCTGAGATTATGGAGAATGGATGAAGAAATGTGAAAATGTGTGGAGTGTGGAGATTTAATGGGTCGTTTGTCGTTGTGCTTTTCATTTGTGGTTCTAGCTTAAATTTTCCCTGGAATTGAGAATGGGCCAAATTACAAATTGCCCAAAACCCCAAACCCAAAACTACACACTACACACACGGAGCATAAATAAATAGCCCGGCGTACGTACCTCTCTGCCTCTCTACTTCTCTGTTGTAACTGAATGCCCAGGTGTGATAAATTTATCGTGTGGTGAACGTAAATTGTCATTGTCATCCGCCTCTTTGCCACTGCCTTTTCTGCTTTATTAGCTGTAATCTGATGCTGGAATCTGGAATCTGGAACACCTCTTGCTCTCTTTACTCTTTACTATTTACTCTTTATATATATACACACACACAGATTTTGAACCTCTTGACAGATATCTGTACCTCTAATTTGTCCTCCTTAAATCCTGGGAAATCACACGAGTCTTTGCAAAAATCCAACATTTTTAAAACTCTTCAAATTTGCTATTCTGATAAAATGGAAAAAGTAAATCTGCAAATAGTTTAAACCTTGTGTATTGTGCATTGTGTATTGTGTTTTGGAATCTTGCAAATTTTGACAATGACACGACTATTCATTTGTAAAGCTAAACATTCTATTTATTATTTATTATTTATACTTCGTTGTGAATACCACAATGAATAAAATGTAAATATACTTACAATGTTAGAGAAGAGCTTAAAATTGTGAGGAATGTAACATGTAAAATGTAAAATGGGTCTTATTATTTCACAGCCAGTTGTTGGATTTTAATATTAAAGTGAGAGTGAAATTGGAGGACGAGGATGAGGAAAAGGAAAAGAGTTACATATGAAATGTATCGTACATATTTTAATGTGTAACGTGTGTAATAAGAGAGATGGTTGGAATCCGAGCTGGAGTTTGAGAATTAAATTAGAGAGAGAATGTAGAAATGTATGTACAATGTACAATTTACAGAGGACTCAAGGTAATGGGTCGTGTGTGTAATATGTAAATTGTAAATGGTAAATTGTAGGAGCGGAGACTGTTCTGTTCTGCAGGCTGCTGGTTGAATTCCCGTCCGGATTTACACATGATTATATTATGTCATATTTTAGAATTATGGTTTTAAAGAGAGGGAGAGCGGAGGACGTGCTAAGCCTTCCCCTCCACTCTCCACTCCACAAGGCTCATATCCACCTCTTCTCCCTCTCTCACATCTCACATCACAGTCATCATCATCACCATCATCATAATCGTTCATTACTCCCAGGCCAACACCAAAACTCCTAAAAACCCCTAAAAACTCCTAAAAACTCCTAAACTTGTAAATTCTAAACAGAGCTTCAAGACTCCAAAACTGCAAAAAACCAAGTTTTTTCACTTTACCTCATTTTGTACATTTTTTTCAACAATTTCACATACTTTTGGAATCCAAGGAATTTTCAAGTAGCTATGATTTTTATGAGGATTATTATGGAACATTATCCATTGTGTATTCTTTATTTTTTAATCTTTATTTTCCCTGTGTTGGGTGTTATCTGCTTCATTTCAAAACAACACAGGGGAAAACAATAAAACACCACATTCAATTTCATGTATTTGCCTTCATCCTTTATAAAGTGTCACCAGTCACCAGTAGTTTTTTATGGCATCTTCATGTTTCTCCCATTGTCATTGTTACTGTTTACTGTTTACTCTTATTGTTATTGTTATTGTTGGGAATTAATATTCAAGTCAGTTTTAATTTCCACCAGTTTTTAAACCCCAAAAGATAAACTCTAAACTCCAACTTGAAACCAAAAACCAAAAACTAGCAGTATCATTATCACAATTATTATTATTATTAGCATTGTTATTGTTGGTTTGGTAGGAGTTGGAAAAGAGCGAGTTGAGCTATTAGCATGAAGCATAGAGGATGAGGAATGAAAATGCAATGTGTGACATTCTCTCTCAATGTTGTTTTTGCTTTGTACTTTGTACATGTTTCACCTCAAGAAGATTTGGGTGTGAAGTAGATTCTTGTTGTTGTTGTTGTTATCTCTGTTGTATCTTGTTCTTGTACCTTTGGGACGTGTCAACTATGAAAATGACAGCATGTTCAATGTTCAATGTTTTCCATCCTTCTCTTTCCATCGAATATTCAACTGCTGGAACTTTAAGCTTTAAGCTAGAACCTACGGAAATTTAGAATGTAAAATGTAGATTGTAGACGCTGGAGTTTGGAACGACGCAGGATGGAGTCAAGCGGTCAACAGAATTTATGATGTGACATTTCTCACTGTTCATTTCACTCCTAGTAGAATTCACATGTACAAAAAGTAGACATTAAACATTAAACACTACATACAAAGTACTAACGGCCCATTCACATTCACAACTAACAATTAACAATTAACACCATCACCACAACTAGAACCTGAAGTAGAAGCCGAGTCTGGATTTTAAAACTGAATCAAAGCTAAAAGTTAACATTACACATTACAAACATTTTACTTGAATCTCAGCGGATTCAAATTTCGCGGTATTTACTCTGTCAAGAAAAATCATGAAGAGACATGGTGCATAGAGCATAGAGGAAAAGTTCATTTAATATGGAATATCCCAATCAGCAGAAATAAACTAGAGTGCTTAAACCATGCACCTACATTTCTCCAGATTCCCGAAGTGGAAGCAAAAACACAGAGCGGCTTTGAAATTATCCACATAAATAATTCATAATTTGAGCATCAGCAAAAACATGAGTAAAGTATTTTTAGCCGAGGATTTTTTAGAGTATTTTTGATTTTCATGTTTGGATTTTGGTGGGAATTTCAAAAATTCCAAACTAAAAGAAAGGGACGTGTAAATTTTAAATGGGTGATGAAGAATGAAGAATATTTATAAATGAAATTTTATTGTATCCATCTTTCTACTATTTATACTTTTGACTTTTGAGTTTGATGAGATATGAGATGAGATGGATTTCTTCTCTTGTCTTTTTTTCTTATCTGTTTCTTGTTTCGTATCCACTGATGACTGACTGACGAGTGACTGAATGAATGAATAAATAAAATGGGTATTGATATTGATATTGAACTGGATTCAATTCAACTGGAACTACAAGAATCAAGAATAGAGAACAAAAGAAAGTACAGTAAAGAGTAGAGCCTCAACGCACTTTCACACATAAACAGAGAAACACCGACCCCCTTTGTACTTTGTACTTTGTACTGCTCCATCCCAAATTTGGAAAGAGCACGAGACAAGATACAAGATACGAGAAATAGACAGAGAAAAGAGAGAACTGTCTCAAGTCTCGAGTATCTCGTGTGGATGTGGGAATGTTGAGTAGAGTGAATGGGTCCCAAAGGAAGATAAAACACTTTGCCAACGAGTCTCAACGCTACAACCCAACGACAACGGAAAAGACAAAGACAATGCACAAAGTACAAAGTACAGAATACAGAATACAGAGAACTGTCCACAATCTATACATGATATCTCCTTTCTTCCTACAATCTAAAATCTACCATCTACACGAGGGCTCTACGCACTCTACACTGTACAATGTACATTGTACACCAACTCCCAAAACACACAGGAAACTTTCCCCTCTTCTTTTCTGTCCCATTCTCCATCTATTCCTCTTTTCCTCTTTTCCTTCCGCTTTGTATGAACTTTCCACAGTCCAACGGCCCAACGGCCCAACATTTTCCATGTGAAAGTATAAAACTACAAACTACGTACACGCAATGGCAATGGCGATGGCGAGGGCTATCACTCTAAGTTGGATATTTGTGGGTAGAAAAGTTTACACACTTTGTTCTCATTCACATTGGTGGGCTCGGAACTGCTAATACTGAAATACGATACGATCCGATACCAAATACCAAATACCATAGACGATATAGGACTCGATAGGATGACGAGATGGCGAATGTCCATTTACTAATAGCTAATAGGAATTATATATGCACACTCTCAACTCTCATATTGGACAATGCATAAAACAGCTCAGTATATTGTAAAAATAACAAGTGCGGAAGTTTCAACTGAGGACTGAAAGGAGATTTGCAAAACCCCAAAAAACTCAAAAGGAAACAGAAAAGAGAAATTTCTCAAACTCAATAATCTTTTATTTTTCTTGCTAAACAGGAATTATGAGGATAGTTTCCTCACGTTCATGTCTCGTTTGTGGGGTTGGTTTGAGGTTTGAAGTTCTTTCCCCACTCTTTTCTATCTTTCTATTAGACCACCACAAAATTAATCCTTGTCCTCTCATTTGTTTTGTAGGACTTTGGCTCCAAGTTTTAAATTAGCATTGTCAACTTTCGACTTTCAGTTGTCAGTTTTCAGTTTTCAGCTGTCAATTTTCAATTTTTCACATTGAGAAAGTATAAGCTGAACAAAAAAAACAAAGACATTTTCCTCATGAAGACTCGATATTGGATACTCGGTCCATTTTCTTGAGAGAAAGGGAAGAAAGTTCCATCTTTTAGCCCTGTTTTATCTGTATTTACAGAAAAAGAAGAGCTAGTTTGAGAAATGAGCTTCATAACTTGTTTTTCATTCCTGACTCTTGGTTCTTGGTTATTGGCTATGAATAAGAATTTAACCTTGGCTTGGTTTGGTTTGGTTTGGCTTTCCCTTTTCTCGAGTACAGATAAATTCAGGTTGTATAAAGAATGAAGAGTGCTTACAAATAAGAAGGAAGCTGATTTCCCCTTTTACTTTTATTTTTACTTTTTACAGTTGCTGGAAGTGGGAAGTGGGAAGGGAAAATCATACAAGTGCAAGTACAAGTAAAACTAGGAGAGAAAAAGAATGAGGAAGGCAATTCAATCCAGTCCAATCCGATGCAATGTAAAGTATTATGAAAAGCGTAGAAAAAGGGAAGCTGGAAACTTGAACTTGATTTGCATACTAACCGACCCATTATAATTCCAAACAGATGGGGAAAGGAGCAGAGTCATTCACCATTCACTGACTTGTGAGTCAAGTCAAGTGAGCACGTCTTTTCCCGTTTCTCCCGTCCCCTCTTCTATTTTCTCTATTCTCAATTCAGAATTCGGAATTCTACGTTCACCTTGACGTTGAGCCTCGTCGAGTATTATTTGTATTTGTACGTACTACCGAGTTTCCAATTTGAGATGAAGATAAAGATGAAGAAGAAGATTGAGATGGAAAAGGGAAAATATCTGTAAGTTAAGACAAACCAAGTTGCACATTTTTTTCAGTATTTTTTTAGGCATGTTTGTCTTTGTATTCTCTAACGGAAGGAAATGAAATTATAGGAAATATAAATAAATGACTTGATGCATTTTCCTCGTCTTCTCGGATTTTTCTACCTTTCTAGTTTCTAACAAAGTGGCTAATTCTTATGTATAATGTATAGTTTCAGCTTTTAGGAGCTTTCTTTTGAATTCAGTTTCTACTCTAATCTCCAATCTTTTTTATGCATAAAATCTTCCTGTTTTTTCTTCTGTATAAATATTTCTAGGGTTTGGCCTCACGTTACAAAAGCTAGAATTATATTTATTTAAATGAGGAATATGTCGACTGTCGACCTTGAAAATTAAAAACCCTGAGGTTTGAGCTGAATTTGGTGCAATTTCTATTTGTCAGAAAAGATACAGGAATAAAGTTTTGGTAGTTTCAACCAAAAACGTCTTACCTGGTTGTAAATTTCCACCGGCTCCATAATGAGGATGAGGTCCGTCATTTTGTTCGTGATCATGAATGTGGTCATGTTCATGTCCACTCAAATTATAAGCCGAGCCATTACCAGTTCCATGTCCACTCGGATGAGCGTCCACATGATCTATATGCGTGTTCCCTGTAGTTGTAGTTGTAGTCGTCACTGGACTTCCCTCATTTTTGTGATCTGAAAGAAATAAAACAAAAGATGTTATTAAGATGATGAAAATTATTAACACAAAATGTATTTATATGGGAGCTTTGTCTGTCTCTTTTGAACTTTTTTATGCCAAATGCCAAGTATTATGATTATCACACTCCTTTCAAGTAGATATAGAAACAAAGTATAGCATCATGCATACAGAATGCAGTGTGAACATAAATAAATAAATAAACAATGCACAATGAATTCAAAACCCACAAGATCCAGAAACTAGCCAAGTGAAAAGTTTCATATCTAAAATTTAAATGCTAAATGTTAAATGTAGCTCTCTCAGACCTCAACCCCTACAAAACTCATAGTATTAAATGTACCCCATCATTACACATCTACTCGACACTCAACACTTGACACTCGACACATGTTTAAATGTACAATAGTTTAAAATGGAAAATACATATTGTGGGATTTTTTGGCAATAAACGTGCAAAATAAAAATAATGACTTGTAAAGGCTTAAAAAGGGAATCCTTTTCCCATTCCCTTTTCCCTTTTCCCTTTGAAAGCATGTGTAAGATAGTGTAACATGTGGAATTTAAAGGCCAGGAACAAATCCACTTATTTACATACATGTGCATTTACTTTTACTTTTACTATCTACTAAAAGCACCAATACGCTTTACATTAAAGTACTTGTTTTTCATTTCATTTGTGCCTTGTGCCTTCTGTGTGCTTTTCCTCCTGCTCTACTCCACTCTCTACTCTGTTCTGCATAATGTATAATTTAGCGGGGTGTTTCAGAGGAGCTTTTGTATTCTGTATTCTGTACTCTGTACTATTTGTGTACATTTTAGATACATTCGGGAGGTTTTACTTTTTACTACATCGAGACTCGAGACTCTAGTCTCGGGTCTCAAGTCGAATTTAATCCTCTAAAAGAATGACAGACTGCCGGTTTAAATACTGACTCAAATTTACCGTCCACCATCTAAATTACACACACATAGGTTCACATTATATCTACAATCTACAATTATACAAAAGTATGCACAATGTACAATGTACAGTATTTTCCATTTCTACTTCAACATTCAAATTCAAGTTTCAAGATTCAAAAGATATGTACAAAGTACAATGTACAATTACAACAAATTGTCCTTTGTAAATGTGCATTGTATATTATTATCATTATTATTATTATTATTATTATATAGATGTTCACATTTCACATGCTGAATTGCTTGAGTTTTGAAAGAGGGAAAACAAGTAAAGTTGTATCATTTCACTCCATTTCGTATATATATCAACTACCAAGTTTCAAGATGAAAATAAATACATATGAAAGAACCAGAAACCAGAAGGAAAAGGAGACGAAGAAAAAGACGGTGAAGAAAACTTATTTCCAGACAAAGAGACAAAATACAAAGTACAAAATACAAAATATAAGAGTACAAAGAGAAGAAAGAGTAGAGGAAATATGTAGCGAGTAAAGAAAGAGAGACGAGGAAGGGGAACGAGGAAAGGTTTTGCCCTTGTTGAATATTGTATTTGCATAAATTGTCCTTATTCCTCTCATTTTCACCCTCAGATAACTCATTAGTAGTCACTTTATTTCCCTTCTCCGTCCAAAGTACAAAGTACAAAGACTGCAGTCGGCAGTGTACACTGTACAGGAATAAGAAGCATCCACAATATTAAAAGTATATTATATCCACAATCCACAATATTCTCCTTCTCATTCCCTTCCTCTCACTTTCATGTTCCCTTTGAACATTCAGCATTTTCTGTATAAATACAAAATACAAATACAGTAACAAATATGAACTTTGGAGCTTTTGGAGCAGAAGCAACGGCAAGGAGAAGAAACTGCAAACTACAAACTATAAACTGCACTCTGTCAATATTAATTACAAACTAGAAAGTAGAAACTACTAAAACCTAAAAACGTTTCAAAGGATGACTCAATGACTCACTTTGTCAGTAGTCAGTGCTCAGTTCAGTTCAATACAATATTCAGTTTAATGCCAATGGCTCCTGGAAATTTCTTATCATATCCTCTTCTTATTTCAAATTAAATCCTCATTTCCTCTCTTCTTCATTATTAATTGTTAATTATTGTAGGTTGTAGATACAATGTACATTTTTAAAGACATTCAAGACATAAAAGATACATTTGAATTTTGAATCAATATATTTAATGTTCTTTTTACTCCGTTTAGAATTTTTCTTTGATATCCAAATAAATTCAGCTTTGTCAGTTTTGTCTTTTGTCCTTTGTCTGTTGATGAAAAATGCAGAAGGCTTCTAATGAAAATGAGGAATGTGGAATGTGGGATTTGAAATACAAGAACTTAAGCTCCTTGTTGACAGGAGCAGTGAGCAGTGAAGAGTAAATAGTAAATAGTAAACAGTTGGCTGTAAATAAATATGGTGCATGGTTTAATTACTGGAACTCAGCTGGATACTGGATGCTGAATTGTGCATGTCATGGACAATATTGACGTGTACAATGTACAATGACAATGTGTAAGTGGAAAGAGGGTAACCCTTTTCCTTCCGATTGGCTTCAGTCAAGTGTTTCCACCATCCCAATCATTACAACCGCCACTTGACTCGACTCTCCACTCTCCACTCTTCACTGGAAATGAAATCTGTCAACTCTTTTATTTGTCTTTGGATCAGAATTCGGATTCGAATTTGGATTTGGAATGTGAAGAGTAATAATGAATGGCAGGTCGAATTGAGAATTCCCACATTTTCATTTTCAAGTTCATCATCAACATCATCACACTTGATTTCAACATTAGCATTAAGTTCAGCTTTGAGCTTTGAGCTTTGAGCCATATCAGAATCAGTTTAAATTTCACATCCTCCTGCCAAATGCCAAATGTGCCAACTGGAACAGTAACTGAAACAGTGCACAAATCCTCATTGTTCAGTTCATTCCCGTTCAAATGAGTCTTTTGGGAGTTCCTTTCGTCATGTCTTCTCTTCTCATTTCAACTCAACTCATCCTCATCCTCAAAATGACAAGAGACAAAAGGACCAGAGAAAACAGTACAAGACAATGCAAATAAAACAAAACCTGGGACTGGAATTAATTGAGTAAAATACTGTCGATTAATCTGGTACTGGTAAAAATGGAAAACAAATCCACAACTGATAATTGACAATCCAAAATACATAATCTACAAGTCATCCTCTTTTATTACACGAGTTAAAGTTTCATCAATTGTCTTTTCCATTTCCAAAGGAACCATTCGTCATTTCGTCGAGTATGAAATCCACATGGAAATTAATCAAAATTCCTACAAGTCTACATGAAAAGGTTGAGGCTTGAGTCCTGAGTAGATTCAAGTATTCAAAATTTAAAATAAATGATACACATGACAAATGATACAAAATACAAAGTACAAAATGCAGAACAACATTTCAAAGGTTAATTTTTAATAGTAATGGAAATGGTAATAATTATTGTATTTATATTTGCTTTTGTAATCGTTTCGTATAATCGTATAAGAACGACTCAATTTGACTCGAGACTTGATTTGACTTGTCACAATACAAAATACATAATACAAAATACATGTGGAAAATAGGAACCAGGAAGGAAAAGGGACATGAGACACGAGACACGAGACACAACTTGACATGTTATCTATGGACAGGCGGTCCATTAGTCTTCATGCATAAATAACGGGAAAGTGAAGAGTTGAATACTGAGACTGGGGCGGAGAACGGAGAATGCATTTTCAACTTGACTGGATTCATAAATAAATAAATAACTGAAAAGTGAAATGGAGTTTTGAATTTGAATTTGAATATGGAATATGGTTTTGTGGAACTGGAATGTTTAGACTCTAGACAGTAAATTTCATGTTGTTTTTCTAATGGCAAAAGCCAAAGCCAAAGTCAAAGCCATTGCCATTTTCAATCCCACATTCATTCAACTAAATGACAAATACAAATACAAATACAATAACAATGACAAGGCCAAGCTAGGAAATCGGAAACAAGTACAAAGTATTGTACAAAGTACAGGATAAGTGAATGCCGTAGTCATGTAAGTGTAAAATATAGATGGATTTATCTTATGGATTTTAGTGTGTGTTTAATGGTAGTGAATATTGAACAGTAAAGAGTGAACATGTGCGTAGTTCGTAGTCGTAGTCGTAGTTGTAATAGGCTAATAGCCTGTATGATTCATGTCCATGTTCACAGAATACAGAATACAGAACACGGAATAAAGTTACTCTGAGTAAACCCGAGTATTTAAGTCCGCGGACTCAGGATTCCAGCTACGAGATATGGACAACTTTTCCCTTTTCTCTACACAGGGAAGCGAGAAAGGGGAAAGATTAAACTCTCCATCCTTTTAAAACTCGTACATGTGAAATAAACTATTTATTATGAATGCACAAGAGAGAGAGAGAGAGAGAATTGATGGGGCTTTTATACTTTATACTTTATACAGGCACACACTTGGACTTCCGAAAAAACTAGAACCTACAAACTACAAACTAGAAACTAGAAAACGAGACAAGTGCAATGGAAAAGTGAAAAGGAAAAGCTCTGGATTCGTTTGGATTCGGATTCGGGTGCATTCAATTTTCAAGTTCAAATTCAAAGCCAAGTTCCAAATGGAGACGGAGGTCGAATAAATTGTGCAAGTTGTAGCCTACAAACTATAAAGAGGATGCAGCAAAACTTTCCGCTTTCAGCTTCTGTTTCGGCTGTTGTCACCAAACGCATACCCATTACACATTACACATACGAGCTCAACTCTCAACTCTCAACTTTGGTGAAAAGTGTGGAGTGTTGAGTGTGCATAGGGGTTTTATAAAAAGGGAGGGAGAAAAGTTGCCGTCTGTTTCAAAGTTGCATTTTCTACTTGTACTTCTATTTCAATTCCTTCCTTCCTTCCGTTTTTAAATGCCCTGTACACTGCACAGTGTACAGTGTACTGTAGTTTATTCCCTGGGTCCTTTCAACATGGAGCATTAAGCTCCATTTTCCAAGGACCATTTACCATTTACCATTTCATCCACGCGACAGTTTTGAACGGGAGGAAGCGGAAATGGAAATGGAAATGGATCATGACTATAAGTTCGAGGCTCAAGGCTCAAAGCTCACAATATTTACAAGTATTTCTTAAACTACTTTCCCACATGCACAATCCATTGGATAGTTTTAAATTCTATAAATTTTACAAGTAAGTAGAAAGAGAGAAGAGAAAAGAGGTCAATCTTGATCATTGATCATTGGTCATGCTCCTGATCTCTCGTGTCATTTTTTCTATTATTTTAAAAAAATACAAAAAACATGTTTAATAAAAATAAATGGGATTCCAACTAGAGTTTGAAATGGAACTGGAAACTGGAAACTGGAAGAGGAAGTGGAATTGAAACTAAAAGTGAAACTATAGAGAGAAAGTGACATTGATGAAATATTCTATTATAAACGAAATGTCAACTGTTGTTGACAAATTTTTTTTTGGAAAGTTGACTGTCCGTGTCACTTTTTTATTGTTCAACTTTAATTTTCTTTTTTCCCTTCCTTTTCTCTTTCTGTCCTTTGTCTTCATCTGTCTCCATTTCTCCATGTTCCTTCACATATTTTCTCCAGTATTTTCAGCTGGAACTGTATTGTAGATTGTACATGTGTGATGAAATGTGTATGAGTATTTGTGCAGGAGACGCATCAAGTTGAGTAGAAAAAAAATAGCGGCAAGTGCAGCTGTGCTCTAAACTCTAAACGGGGCTGTTTCTCTTCTTCTGTTTTTGCTTTTCTTTTGTTTTGTTTAGTTTTGTTTCTCATTTCTCACATCCAGCCAAACTCAACTTTAACTTGAACTTTTAGCAGACGCTCTTTTCTCTTTTCCAATGTTGCAAGTATAAACTTTCTTCTTCTCCTTCTGTTTCAGCAAGAAGCAAGAAAGAACAACTAACAAAATTCAAACAGTATCCAGTATCCAGTATCCACCACTCCCACTCAAAGCTGACGTGGAAACTTTTGGCAAAAATTCTAGATTCTAGATTCTACCATTATAAAAGTCGATGAGCATTCAACTACTAACTTCCAGAATCCAAACTGTCATGTCCCATTCTCTCAAAATTCAATTCTACAGTTCTTTCTCAATTTCTACTGTCTCTTCTAAAACTCTATAAATTCCATAGGTTTTACAAAGTTCAAAATGCAAACTACAACCACAATAATAATAATAATTATTATTATACTAGATTTCATTTGTCTTTTCTATTTTGTTGAGCCCAAAATGTGTACAAGAAAAATGTTAATTAATGAGACTATCTATAAAAAAAACCCAAAAAGGTTGAAGATGCATAAATTTAGATGTATAATAAAAGTGTCTCATCCTGTCCTGTGTGACCGAATTTGGACGGATTGATTTTATTTTATTGATTGAAGAAAGATGAATAATTGAAGATGAAGGATCCACCCGACACTCGAAATCAACACCCAAAATCCACATTCACCATTTAATCTAGTTACCTTTTACCTTTTAATATATTGATAAAACATAAAATATGCTGACAACCCAAATTGGCCCTCATCTACTAAGAAAGAGGGCAAGATATGGCAGGAAAATCATTCACTGGCGTTGTACTTTTTACATGGAGCACAGCGCACAGAGCATTGAGTATTGAGTACGTGTCCTCTTCTCTCTTTTCTTTCTTCTCTATTCTTTATTGTGTCTTTATGGAATTAGACGCAGGAGAAGAAAAAGAAGACGAGTAAAACACAAGAAGGTAGAAAGGTAGAAAGTAGAAAGGAAGCCCAGAGGATAGAAATGTACGAGACCAATTATGCCATGTCAGACATTCATTCATTCATTCATCCGTTCGTTATTCGTCCTTCATCCTTCGTCGGTCCATTCTCCATTCTTCCTCTTGTTTTTAGTAGTGCTCGTACTACTCGCGTGTAACATGTAACATGTACAAGTATAGATCATTAGGATCATTACATGCAGATATTATGTACAATGTACAATGTACAACAGTCCATTTCTGTCCAGTCCCCTCCAAATTCTACAGTGTACACCGTAAACAGATAGATATTGCTTCCATCCTTTTATGTACCTTTCCTCTCTCTCCCTCTCTTTACTCATCATTATTACTTTTTACTCCCTTTCTGCCCTTCATGAGGATGAGGATGTGGATGTTTCTCTTTTATGTACATTTTGTACACTATACATTGTGCATCTATTGTATCCGCACCCTCACATAAACTACAAACTTTTCGTCATAGTTTCTACAATATCTAAGATAATATTACATATTACATGATGATGTGTACAATGTACAATGCACAACTCCTTCAAATTAAGCACATCTTACTTCTTACATATTATTGTAACAAGCTCCAATTTGTTTATAGTTCATACTCTTACTCTTGATAGTTACTTTCTGTCTTTGGACATTTTTTTCCAAGGAGCATCTTTTCTCCTTAATAATAATAATAATAAATAAAGAATAAAGCCGATATGTAATATTTTACCGTGAATTTCAAAATTGCCTTTGGATTTGGATTTTGTTTTTGAGCCAAGCTTTTTGGGCTTGACGATACACATGCACATGTAAATGTACATGTATTTTTAATATGGAACGTGGAACATGGAAAATGGAGTAACATCATCATTGAGTGTGTCCAATTGAAAATTGGTTTGATGGGATACAGAATTTGGTTTGGTTGGGTTCTGCTCCGTCTTTCTTGTTTCTTGTTCCATATTTCATATTTCATGTGTACATCCTCTCTTTTAAGACTCGAGTCTTTAGTCTTTAGTATCACAACTTGAAAATTTGAACGTGTTATGCTTTTGGCTTTTGGTGTTTAATATTTCAATTTTGGGTGTAATCATATTTTGAAAGGAAAAGGTCACAGAGTTCCTTTGCCCATGTCCAAAATCAAAAACAGACCAGAACACAACACAAGTACAAAGTGTAATGAGGGTCCAGATAAAAAACAAAAAGGAGAAAGAGAAATGAAGAAAAATTAAAATGATGACAAGAAAAGATTACAACTAGAATTTTGCCAAGGTAAAGTAAAATTAATTCGTTTTCTCAAGTCTTGAGTCTTTTGAACTTTGAGCAGTTTCAGGATTTTGGATTTTGAAAATTTGAAGCATCTTGTCATCCTTTTAAACGGTGGAGAAGAATCCAGATGAAGTACCTAAAAAGCATAAAGCACGTTTTTCCCCGTGTGATTTTCTTGATTTTGATCTGTTCTTGATCTTTCTCGAGTCTTGAGTCTTGATTCTTCATCTTTGTGTGTGTGTGTGTGTGTGGAAGAAAGAAAAGAGAAGAATACCAAAGACTGAAAACTGAAGATTGGAGACTGATGGAACAAGAAGAATTGTGAATGAGCTGGAGGCTCAAGGGCTGACTCATTCTAAATTTCTAGATTCTAGATTCTAGATCAAAACTTGAGCAAAACTGAGACTCTTTCTCATCACAGCACATCACAACTCAACTCAACTCATCGTCATCTTTTGGTTGAGGCTTGCTTTTGCTTTTGGATTTGGACTTGGCTTCGGTTTCGGCTTTTTCTTGTTCTTGTTCTTGTTCTACCTGGAAGGCTCTTTTTTTTTTTCCCTACGTCGCTCATCGCTCATCTTTTATATATATACCTTCTCCATTCTCCAGTCAAAACCAATCCAACCCGATCCAATCCCATCTCATCCAATCTTCATGTACCCATTATATATACAACTCACAACTCACACACGTGGATCACTGTGAATAGAGAATAGAGAATAAAAGTACGAGGATGAGAACTAAAAAGTGAGACTGTGACTGAGATTGAGAGGTCCAAAATTCAAAAAGCCAAGGAACAAGTGGATGAAAAAACAATGGAGGAACGAGGGAAGAAGCTCGATCCTCCATCTGACATTTCCCAATTCACAACGTACAAAGTACATCACATCTCATGACATTCTCTGTTCTGTAGATTCGACTACATTTGATTTTGATATTTTGTGCATGTAGACTGTAGAGACTGTTTTTGTAGAACAAAAGAGAGAAGGAACTCTGACGTGTCTGATGTCTGATATAAAGTAATGGGAAATGGTTGGAGATTGAAGAGCAGACACAGACACGGATAATAATAATAATGCCGTGTAATGTAATATATTGTAATGTAATGTAATAGATGGGATGGAGTGTGCTGTGTGCTGTGTGCTGTGTGCTTTATGCTCTTCTGTCTGTTTAGTCTGGATGGTTTGGTTCGGTTTGGTTTGGTTTGAATGTGATAGGGTTAAATTGAATCACTTGATGCCCTCCAGGATATTCCAGTTACAGCTACAACTCTTTGGTTTTTTGTAGATCCATCGAAGATAGAAGATTGAAGAATTATTAGAGTTCTCCATGTTCCAACTCTTCTTCTTTTTATTCTTTTTCTTCTTCTTTTTCTTCTTCCTCTTTCATCCATAATCTGAACATGAGAGCTGTTTCTGCTTCCCACTCTTTGAATACAGTCATGCACTGTGTGTATAAAAGTTGTGCAGTTTGTGGACTCTGGATTTTTTCATTTCCTTCATGTACACATTTTATTATTATGTATTATCATGTACTTGTTTGTTGTTTGTGTTTTGTGTTTTGTGTTTTATCCCTCAGTTCAAATTTTAAACTTTAGAGATGATGAGATGACTCATTTTGTTTACATTTCTCATCCATTTACTTCCTTATCCTCTTTATTAATTTTTTTTTCAACAGTGATGAAGATGACGATGAAGATGCACTTGAAAAGCTTCATTTCTTTTTGAAGTCATTCGAGTGTCGAGTCAATTTAAAATTTAAAGAGGTGATGATCCCATCACCCTGAATTCCGAATCTATCTTGACTGCACACAAGAAAAAGTAACCGTGACCATGATAAATGCAAAAGTGCATTTGGAAAAATGTGTAGGATAATTGACAAGTCATAGAATAGATGAAATGGGATGAGATCACATGAAACTCAAGTTGAAACTGAAACTGAAACTAAAGATGAAGATGAAAATGTAAATAAATATAAATGGTAAATTGCATATTGCACGTGGATTGAATCACCTCAACCTCAACCTCAACATTCAACATTCAACATCATCATCATCTTGAGCCCGAGTCTCATCATCTCATTATTATCTGGTGGTGGTTTTTGAGTTGGAAATTGGATGAGGAAGATCCAAAAACCCAAAGATCCAAAGATCCAAGTACGGTCATAGCTAAGATTCTGTGGAGAATGAAGAATCAACTCAGCAATGAGCGTCAAGCCCACTTCCCACTTTCCTTCCATTGTGATGACTGCTCATCTTTTTCATGGAAAATATTGTGGTACGGTATGAGTATGACTTTAGACTTTAGATAAGATGATTGTGAATGTGAATGTGAATGTGGATGTGCGTGTCATGTCAGTGTGAATCTGCGTCTGTGGAATTTTACGATATTTTATATCACTCTTCATTTTAACCATTTCATTCCGTAACATAAAATATCTACAAAATACACAATTCACCATTTTCTTGTTAGTTTCCTCTTTTCCTATGAGCAATGAGCTATGAGCAATAAGCAATGAGCAGTTTCCATCTTTTTCTGGTTCTTGTATTTATTCACAACTCCAATCCCAATGCCAATCCAGAATCCAGAGTCCACAGCACAAGAGACTGGAGAGATAATTGCACGTACTTGACAGCTAAAAATGTGGAAATGAGGAGGAAAAACAATTGAGAGGCTCTCTATGACTTCTCTCGAGTCTCAACTCTTGACTCTTGTTGTAATCATCTCCAGCCATTAACCACACAAACACAAACACAAGCACAATGAAGCTCAAGTGCAATGAAAACTCTCCTCAGTTTTGATACCTCCAAACTCCAAACTCCAAACTCCAGATTCAACCATTCTCCATTACTTTCCAGTTTCCAGTACAAAACCCATATCTACAATGATGACTTGCCTCGAGCATGTTTTAATTTTTTGAGGCTTCAATCTGTGTTTTAACTGCACTTCATTTTCATTTTTATCCTCATTTTCATTGTTTTAATATTATCCTGTGTTCTGTGACATTACGCGTTATTTTCATCGTTATCACTGTGGAAAACCCTTTTATATGTTTTTGTCACTCTTGAATTTTTTGCAGTTGTATAACGAACATGACGATCAAAAAAATAAAAATGATTTGGACATGCATTTTACTTGATTTAAAATTGAGGAAAAAGAACCTCCATACTTTGAATAGTGAAAAAATAGTTTTGTGTTGTATTTTTAAGTATTTTGTATTTTGTATTTAGTATTCGTCGTACTCTTAAAATTGGACATTGAAAATTGAAACCAAATTAATTTTTTTCGACATTTCCTTTCTTTGATACTTTTGTATTCATGTTTCATGTCTTTTATATTATACGGATGGATTTTATAAATTGCCTCCGTCTATATTCTACATTCTTGATGAATTTCATGCATTTGAAATTTGAAACTTGAACGTTGAATTTTGAATATAAATTCAAATGGAGGATGAAATGCAGAATCAGAATTGAACTGCAGCTAAAATCACAAAGTCAAAGCTAACTGCAACAAATGTGTTTTGTATTGTATTGTATCGTATTGTTTGTAGCATGAAGAATAAAAGGAATAAAAAGAACAACAACAAGAAGATAGAAGAAGAAGAAATAAGAAAATGAAGAGGATGAGGAAACAAAAGAAAGAGCCATGACTCTTTTTATTACCAGAGACTTTTCATTTCGTTTTCATTTTATAGTTTGTAAACTGTGTATTGTGCACCTTCAATTCAATTCAATCCAATTCCATTCAATTCTCAGTTCTCTGTTGAATGTTGAATGCTGAATGTTGTACGATATTTAAGCTCTCCGTTGCCTCACATCATGTGATATTTTATTTCATTCCGTTTTATTCAAGATATGAAGAGGAGAAGATGCAACATTTCACGGTTTATCCCAATCTCAGCAGGTTTGTAATAATCCAGCATGAGACAGACAGACAGACAGCAAAGGAACAGGGAGAGAGAGCTAAACTGAATTCACAATTCACCCTCCAGCCAATTTTTTTTGTCCTCTCTTCTTCATTTGTACTAATCTTTTGTATTTTGTATTTTGTATTCTACTTTTATCTTTTATACAGTACAGAGTACAGAGACCATTTTCTTTTCTAATAAATATTAATGCTCTGTTATCTGTTATAAAAAAAGAAGGTCCAAGCTTTTTCATCCCGCGTTCAGCTTCCAGCGTCCAGCTTTCAGAAAACAGAGTCCAGAAAATTCTCTGTACAGAATGAGGAGTCACAAAATTAGGACAAAAGGCATTTACATTCATATTTATTCACCTGCTCAAAAACGTGGGAGCTCAGAGCTCAGTTTGAATTCAGTTCAGTAGAACTGCAGAATGAACAGCAAATAGCTAATAACAAACAAAAATTGATTTCTTTCATCTGAGGAAATAGAAAATCCAGGAATACGAGAAAAAGTTACAGTCGGCCTTGATGTTATTTTTGTTGTTCTTGTTTTTATCGCAGTGTTGACAGTTGTGAGAGACTCGAGAAAAAATAGTGTACAAATAGCGGCACATGTCACATTTCTGGTCATTTCATTCACTTTACTCTAGACTTTAGACTTTATACATGAACTGCGGGTCTGGTTCTGGAATTTGGGAGTAAATTGATTGAGAAATGACTGATGCCTCTCGTATTTTTCATCATAACATGAGAACATTAGAACGTAGCTATTGAAAAGAAATGGAGCGTACGCAGTTCAGAAAAATAGCAACAACAACAACAACACAAACAAACAGCAGCCGTTTCATCTGCAATGTACAGTACCTTGACATTTAATAAATGGCACCAAAATAATAAAGAGAAAGAAAATTCCTGGAATTGTTCTCTGCATAGAAAAATGTCCTAAAAACGCATGTATACTTTTTTTCCTTTTTTCATTGTATTTATCAAAAATCAAAAGAATCAAGAATCTAGAATCGCCTGAAAAAGACACAAAAGTCACAAGTCAAAAGCCGAATTCTTTTACTATACCTTTGTGATTAATAATTAACATTAATCTTGAATCTATCTTCTAGACAACTAGAGTCAAAGACGAAGATGATTATGAGGACGCTGCCCATGTCAAGTTTAAAGTGTAAAAGAAGGTCAAAAACTTTAGGAGTGGAATTAAAAGTGGGATTTTTATAACCATTATTCAATTATTGATTATTCGTCGAGGACCGAGGATCAAAAGTCGAAGAGCCGGACGTCAAGATTAAAGCGTCAAGTGGCTTGAGAATACATTTAAAAAAATACAGTGTATTCAAATGCACATGTAAATGTGTACTGTAGACTGTGTACACATGGAGATACTTAATGCAGATGAATGATTACCATCAGTCATCAATCATTTTATTTACTCATCCTCCGCAGTTCACAGTCCACAGTCGAAAGATTTATGATCCAGGCTCAATACTCAATGCTCCGCGTATTTTGTATTTTTTGTACTTACTATTTAAATGCTGTAGACGCGTCAGAGCAATTGAATTTTAAGCGTGTACGTTATTGATTGTTGAGCATTGAGCACTGATATATTGACTGAAGACTTGAGTCTTGAGACTTGAAATTTGAAACTGGAGATTTGACTTGATGATTTTCCTCAATTAAAACTCATAAATATATTTTTATTACTCACTGAACATTAACTATTGAATATTAGCTATCTTGTACTTTTTAGGAAGCGAAGCTGCCTCTTGTATTCCTTGTGTCCGTCTGTCCGTCTGTGCACAAATAGCCACCTAGCGGACAAATTTGGAACTCGTTAGTGGCACCACCTAGCGGACAAATTTGGAACTTGTTAGTGGCGCCACCTATCGGACAAACTCGGAACTTGTTAGTGGCGCCACCTAGCGGAAAATTTTGGAGCTACGAGTTCTACATTTTCCCGCTAGATGGTGCATTTATACAGATTTATATTGGACAAGTTCTAATAACTCGGCAGGAGTTGTATGACAGTGGACGGACACGATATTTGTTATAGCCAGCTTTGCTCCCATAGCCCATAGCATTTATGCTTTCACAAGGCGATATAAAATCGTCGCAAATTGAGGATTTTTATCTCTATTACTTTTTACGCGCATGACACGTTTTGTGTATTTAAAACGTGAGTAGTGAGTAATTTCCAGCATGTTCAATGTTCATAGTTCATATTCAATCTTCCATCTTGAACAATCAACAATCAAAAATCAAAAGTGCATGATCCTTCTCCTTCTCATCTTCAAAGTTCAGCCTGACTTATGAATAGAACATCAAGAATCAAACCCTGCACACTGCACACATTTCACATGCTGATTCTTCTCGATAAATTTCATTCCACGTTGAGCCTCAGCTCAGGTGCTCAAAAACTACAAACTAAAACTAAAGACACTGCCCAGTTCATCAGTAAAAAGGTACTGGTCCGAGTTTACCAGTTACTGGTTACTGGTGCGTGGAGAATGGAAAATGAGAAGGCGGTTGAAATATGGATTTTTAGAAAAACTGCTCATTGCTCATTCCTCATTTCTCATACTTTGTACTTTGTACTTAATATTTACTCATGTAGTGCAGTATTACATTATGTGACTGCACTGCACGAGAACAGAGAATGGAGAATGGAAAACGGCACGATTTCACAATGAAAAAGTCGAGAGGAAAGGTGTGTTGAAGATTTGGAGTATGGGGCATGGAGTATGGAGCACGAAGTATGAAAGTATGAAAAATATAGAGAAATCCAAATTCAACTTCAAATATTTCAGTCAATACTCGATATTATCCATATCCATTTCTACACGTCCGTATTTTTATGTACAGGGCCTCAGGCCTGTAAAAATACATGCTAATTACATGGAACAAGAAGAGGAGGAAAACAAAAGATGGTTAAAGAGCCGAGATAAGCCGAGAAGAGAAGAGATGAGCAAGCATTAGAAATCTAACACCAAAACCCACCACTACCAACGCCAATGCCAATTTTAATACCAACACAACACACAACACACACATCACGTATCACGTATCACGTCCGAGGGAAGAGAAGCAACACGTAATAACTCGTAGCTGTCACCAAGTGCAATCAATTATCTTTGAATTTTTTACTTGTTACATTGCATTGTTAGCATATCAATATCCATATCCACTGTCGATGGTCGATGGTCGATGGCTAACGAACAGGAAAAGGTAAAACAGAGAGTCTATTATCTAGAATCTAGAATCTACGTGCACGGTGGATGATACCTGGATTTTGTATGCAGAATGCAGAATGGGAATATGATTTTTCTCCTCTTAGAACAATTATCACATTATTCAATACTCAATACTCAATACTCAATGGTCAATGGTCAATAATAATCAGGCTCTTTATGGATGAGTTCCTTTCCCTTGTAATTTATGAGAAAGGCCAGGCATAAAAAAACTCAAGTACTCCTTTTCTTTCTCGTGTTTCTTGCTCTTGCTCTTGCTCATGACCAATTAGCACCGTCCTTTTCTGCATGCATGATCAATGATCAGTCACCAGTGACCAGTGATAGCTGATACCAAATCATTAAATTATTATTATTATTATTCCTGTTGTTTGTTAGTGTATGAACTGTGAGCGAGTCAAAATATTGAAGAGGAAGATTCTTAAAGATGCAAAAACTATCCTACTTTTTGGCTGTTATATTGTTGGAATGTTGAAGTTAACAGTTTTGTTTGTTTGTTTGTTTTTGTTTTTTTTAAACGCCGGTTACAGAATTTACACCGGAAAAGAGAAATCTAATTTATGTAGTACCAGTAGTATGCGTCTCACCTCAATTGCCTCATGCTTTGAGTAAAAATAGTAATAAGTAATAAGTAAAATCATACTATAACGAAAAATTTGAATGTTGAATGGTCCTTGGTAATTTTCAACCTTTTTCAGTAATACAATAAGTATTCAAGGATATCTTTTAGTTTAAATTTGTACAAGCTTTCAAATTATAAACAACTCTGTTGTCTGTTGACTGCATTTGTGCTTATTCTGAGAAGACTAGTTTAAATAATCTGTCTTTGTCTACCTTTTGTATATAATATATAATATTATTCCTATTGTTCAAAATTCACAGTATACAGTATCTCCGTGGCATGAAACAAAAAAGATGTTCAAGTGGTGTATCTCTTTACTAACTACTATGTACAAATGACAAATGAAATGGGAAATGCACTTCCTTCCTCTTCCTCTTTGGATAGTTCCTCCTCTATACATGTATCTCTAATAATAATAATACTAATGCTCTCACTCCCCGCTTCTTGCTGTTACACAGTATATTTTGTGTGAGAAATAAACAAGAGTACAGTTGCAAGAGGATCAGGACCAGAAAAGACACAACCAAAAGATGCACGTAGAGGAGAAAGTGTATAATTGGTCGTTTGTCGCAGAGGATTGGGATTCGGAGTGTAGATATTAGATGTTAGATAGTAGACATAAGATATGAGGTGGAAGATAGTTGATCCGTGATCCACTCTTCAGCTCCATAGATAATTTGAAACCAAAAAGGAGGGAAACCAGACAAGAAACAAGGAACAGGAGAAAGGGTGGATTGTGGATTGCAACTTTATTGCATCACATTGTATCTATTGTGTCTATTGTGTTTTGTTGAAGAGGAAGGAGCTATCGCTACTTTTACTTTTACTTTGAATCAAGAGTCTTTGAGCTTTGAGTGCTACAATTTCCACGGTTATTTGTACTCTGTACTCTGTATTTTGTAGTTTGTAGATTGTAGATTGTAGATGCTAGTGTAGATATCTGTAGGTTGTGAATGGTGAATGGTGAAGAAAATGAAGAGAAGTGCGTGCAGATCAGTTTCAGTTTCAGCTTCAGTCTCACTTGGTTTGATATGGTTTGCTGAGGGAAAAGTTGGTATTGCCACTACTCGATTATGTACAATATCTGGAGACTCGGAAGCGGAAGAAGAAGAAGAACAAGAAGAAGAAGAAGAGGGACAAAGAGGATGAAGATGAGGATGGAGGAGAGAAGAGAAGAGGGAAACCATCCCGGTCCTCATTTCCTTCAAACTGCTGTACTTAGCGAGAACAACAATGGCTGAACGGAGGAACGCCGTGACTTCAAATGTTCTCTAATGCCCTCAATATAAACTAACTACCTCTCACCAACCCAACCCAACCCAACCGAACCAAACCAAACCAACTGAACAACTCACTGAAACTCACACTTTTATACTTTATACTTTGTACGTACAAAACCAACTCAACACCAAACCACCTTTTTTTCTACGTGTATATTCGTATATTCGCGTACTTGGTCTTTTTGCCTACTCTCTACTTTCTCCTGGTCCTTGGAAAAAAGAGACTCTTTAATGAAACATCCTACATCTAAATTCTACAGAGTGAGTGAGAGTAATTTCCCTGTAAAAAATGAAAGTCAAGTAGAGAGTATTGAGTATGGAGTATCGAGAATTGAGAATGAAAAGTGGGAAAGTGGGAAAGTGTGATCCATACAAATAAATATAGATTGCATGTATACATGTACATTGTACATGTAATATGTAGCAAGAATATTGTGATTGAGATGAGGAGCGAGAGAGATGGATGAAATTGACGACCTTTCCACGCTAGTTTTATGACCTCCCCAAATGCAGTTTCTAGTCCAGCAGAGTCCAGTCACCAATTTTACAAGGTTCAAAATCAAAACCATCATCAAGAATTACAACTATAATCCAAGTCAAAATCAAAGGAAAAAGTAAAAGGACAATCTGGAAAATCCTCCTCATTTGAAACTAGGTCAGAAATCTAATATCAGAAATCAAGTTTCCCACAGTCTACAGTCTACACGTCAACTAGTAATTTGTTGGTCAAATTTGGAAATGTCCATTTGTTTAAAATGTGGGTAGTTGAGTTTCACTTTCACTTTTACTGTGATTCAACTTTATGTAGTTTTTAGTTGAATCTAGGCTTTGCTCCGTTTATGCTCCGCATTCAATTGTCCTTAACTACAATATCTATTCAACTCCAACGTCAATGCCGACGATAAGTAAAGACAAGGCATGCGAGGAAATGGTGAATGGCAGTTGATAGTTGATACTGCACAGTGCACAGAGTAACAATACAAATGTCCTAATTTAAATTTGCGCGGGTAACGACGGCACGGTGAAACTGTAGTACTGACGACAACGACAACGATAACTATAACGACAATGGTAATAGTAAATAGTAACGGTATCTCCCATTGCACATTACAAGGAAATTTGAATTTGACTCTGCCTCTGACTTTGGATTTGAATTTGAATTCAGCCTGCCGCCTTCGCCTTCAAAGCAAAGCTTCTGTGTGCTTGTTAATACGGCCAGTTGAAATTTGAGATGCACCTCAAAAATTCAAGAGTCAAAAGTCAAAAGTCAAAGTTGTTCAACATTCAAGATTCAAGATTGTTCTACATTTTATCATTTTATACCCATTCCAAAAAGAAGGAGAGGGGATGGTCATGTTCTTTGGTCGTTGTCGTTGGCATTGGTCGTTATAAGGTGGAAAAAACAAGGGGAAATGGAGAGTGGAAACGTCCCATGAATTCCGAATCTCTTATTAGTCATGTTCACGTAATGGATGCAAAAAGTTACACAAAATGCATACAAATTCCCCTTTTTATCCACTTTTCCAGCTCCAGCTCCAGCACCAGGGCCAGCTCAGTTCAGTTCAGTACCAGCTCGCATTACATTTATATTGGAGACTGGAAACGATCATGATGATGATGATGATGACAATGATGATTACAGGAAACATGATTACAAATTACCTACATAATACTCCCTATAAAGATTTTACTCCTGCTCCTGCCTTGAAACCTGAACACTGAACACTGAACATTGCAGATTGCAGATTGCAGATTGCATTGTACAATGGATGGTAAAAGAGGGAAAGCACTCTCAAGTAAAAGACACTCATTCTGCTACTCTACAATTATTATAGTGATACTCAAACTATGGTAATTTATCTCTTGTTGAGATTGAGATGAGTACTGAACATCCGACATCCGACAAAAAAGGTAGGCGTTTCTGGATTCTGGGTTCTGGATACTCGATACTTTTTCTGTACTCAAGTATCTTTTTAAAGGGAAGAGATTTTTTTGCAGTGTTTTATATAGTGTTTTCAGTCTCGTGTCTTTTATTCGTATTTTTAGTTTTCGTTTCTATCGTATTTTTAGAAATACACTGGAAATCATTATCAACTACAAACTACAAAGTACAGACAAACAATGAGGACATATGGCATGTGTACTGTGTATTGATTTTCCATTGTCCAATTCACCCCGAATCCCACACCGTCTATGAACGAGAGCATTCATTATTATTATTATTATTATTATTATTAAACCCCCACTTTACTGTCAACAAACAGTCAAACTTGAAAATGGAAATAGTGTGAAACATTCAACACTCAAAGTTCAAAGTGGGTGGGAAATGGGAATGCGAGTTGGAAAACCACCCACTTAAAAAAGCATCACTCATTTTACTTGTACAATCTAAATTCTAAATTCTACATTCTAAGTAAATCCAAATGCATAATATATTTGTATTTTTCTTGATGTTTTTCTCACGGCAGCTGTTTACTTGTTATTCGGTACAACAGGCAGAGGACAGAGGTTACAACTTACAACTGACAAGTGCGTTGTAAAAACAAAAAACAAACACGAGTGATGTAATACAAATAAATGTCTTTTTATTTACAATTTGTAAACAATGCGTTTATTTATGTTTACCTTACTTTGCTTAGCTTTGCTTTAGACTTTAGACTTTGAACTTTGGAAAAAGAGAAAGAGAAAGTTTCCTCTCGTCATACAATTTTCAATTTGTACACAGTTCTCCTCTTTTTTCCCTGTTAAAATGAATATTGTAGAATGTGGAATAGTTGGACGCCGCTTTCCACTCTACTCATCTCTAAGGGTGACACTCAATAACAGGTTTTTTTCCGACCATAGTTCGTTTTTGTACAGTTCTACTTCTACTTCTAAATTGTTTACATTCCAGTATTTTAAATCCACCGACTAAAAGTAATTAGAAAAATCGTTATAATTTCTTTCATTCTTTCATTCTTCATTACTGATTATTGGTTATTGGTGCTTCAAAAAATTTATAGACAACAGACAACAGACAGTCATGAAAAATTAGTACTTTTTATTTTAGTATTATTTTTATTCTAGTGTCTTGTAAAGCCTGATTCATTCCAGCTTCAAGTTACACTGTAGACTGTAGCAGAAGATGGAAGAGGAAAGAATAAACTGTAAACTGTAAGGTGTAATTGAAACTAATTAATTTTCTGTGAAAAAATATATTCATATCCAGGTTTTATACACTTTTTTCCTCTTGTTTTTTTTTACAGTGCTGAGTGCAGAGTCAAGTGATTGGTGTTGAGTTGGACTTGGACTTGGACTCGGAACGTCCAGTGTTAAAAATGAGGAGAAAAAACTATACAAGAAATAGAGAGAGGCAGAGAGAAGAGGTGCATGAAAAAAACCTTGTTAATTGAAAAATGTACGAGTGTACAGTGTACAGTATTTAGTGGAGAGTGGAGAGTCGAGAGAGGAATAGGAAATGAGACAGTAACAACAGGAACAGACGTAATAATAAGTAAATACAGGAGAGAAGACAAGAATACGAATAGGAATACTATTATAAAGTACAGAGTATACTGGACGCAACACTCTCAACTTTTCCCTCTTCAATTCTCAATGCTCAGCTGTAGATTGTAGATTGTAAAAGGGGAGAAGAGGAGTGATGGTGAGAAGTGGATACTTGAATGTGTGGAATATGGGGGAATTATAGTGCCAAAATTATTTCTCGCTCGCTCTTTCCGTCAGACCACTGCGCGTTCTCTATTTGGCTCATTCAACATTCTCTCGCTCTCTTTGCATATGTATATACAATGT
>JABASP010001398.1:0-30006 GCA_019776565.1 Sminthurinus signatus | reverse complement strand
AGACTTGTTTGTTTCTCTACTTGTATTTACTCCTCTTGAACTGTGGAAAGTGGAAAGTGGAAAATGTATGACACAAAGAGCTTTAAGAATTGTGGAGAGTAGAGAACCAGAGTGCCTTCCCATTTCCCATTTCCCATGACATAATACATAATACATATTGCATCATGCAGAATGTAGTAAGTAGTGTGTAGTGTGTAGAGTCTCTTGTTGTGTTTAACACCGGACTTTAAGAGCCACTATTTTCTACAATCTAAAATCTACGTTCTACTCCGTATTCCGTATTCCATGTCACATTCATGTACTCGATTCAATAGTTTCTGCCCTGTTCTTTGTCCTCCTATTTTGTGACAATGACAATAACAATGGGGAGAATTAACAAGTCATGTGCTTTAGAAACGAGAGGAGTGGAAAACGTCTCTGCTCTCTCTTCTCTCTATGAGCCACTTGAGGGAATTTGTTCACAATAACTTGGAGGGAAAACATGCTTTCTCCTATTTTGTACAACTACAGCTAGTACCTAAAGTCCAACAGGAATAGAAATGGGGAAAGAGAAAGCAATGACATAATGTAATACGTAATACACTATACTAACACAGATACTCCAGTACTCCAGTCTCCTACATTTGTACCTTTTCTTTTAGTCTAAAGATACAGACATGAATACACCAGTTCTAGATCTAGTTCTAGGTTTGGCTGTGTATATATTTCGTCTGTTATGCAATAACACACACACATTAGCTCACCTCAGTCCTTGTATATTTATGAGGGAAAGAAAGGAAAACTAACAAACCGTGCACTCCATCTATTTCCTCTAAAATATACATGTGCTTTTACATAGTCTTTGGTACTTTGTACTTTGTATTAAATTATTATCATGTATACATTGTACACTGTCCTTTGTCTAAAGTGTACCTGTTACCTGTCTTGTAAATTTTAAATTCATGCCTGTTGTCCTTAAAATGGGATCTAAAATCCATAAATATCTTCTCTTTCTCTTTATTTTGGTGTCTGAATTTCATACACCGCGGTACAACAGACAAACACCTGCTCGAATACCCGACTGCATTCAAGTGAAATTCTACAAGTGAAACTGCATGTGGAATGTAGAATGTAAGACTTTACATGCAGAAGTGGTGTCTCTTTTTGATTTTTGATACAATTTGAAATTTGGAAGACGGACTTTGGATCAAGGATTACGGTTAAATTTCATCTTCCCAATACAATTGACACAACTCCTTTTGAAACTTGAAACATAATAATATTCCAGTTATGAATTCCATGAATCGTATGAATTTAAACCTGACTGCGGAAATTGACTTTAGAATAAATATGTAAACTATGCACTTTACACATTGAAAGGCAAATCAAGCTTTTACTTTCAATTTAGATCCGCGATCCCCGTTTCACATTTACCGGCGGTTGAAGACAAAGATTTTGAACTCAAACTGAAATGTGTTCCATGTTACGTGTAGCACGTGTGCATTGTGCATTATGCAAAGGTTCACCACTACACATTACACATTTAGCGTTCCAAGCTTATACATAAAGCAAACAAAGTAAAGAGAATGAGATCAACTTCCGGTTGCTCTGAATCCAGATCCAGATCCAGAATATTGCACAGCTCAAAATGTAAACCGTGTACAACACGTAGAATTACTGAATACATATCGTGTACAATAATAAAGTCAAACATCTTCAGTTTGGAAGAATTTTGTATCGCCTTCAAAGCGTAAATGCTTAAGGCTGTAGATCCGAAGCTGACTAGAAAAAATACGACATCGTGCCAAATGAGTTCTTAAAGTTTGTCCAATTTAGTTCCAAACTTATTCATTAGATGGCGCTAGTAACGAGTTCTAAATTTGTCCGCTAGACGCAATACTAATAAATCAGGTGGCGCAAAATCGAGTTGCAGATTTTTCCCGCTAGATGGTGCACTAACGAGTTACAAATTTGTCCGCTAGGTGGCGCACTAACGAGTTCCAAATTTGATAGATAGACGACTAATGGTGGGATGTCGGACGAATACGCCAAGTCTGCTTTGCATCCTAAAAACACTGCATACACAGAGAATTGCTGAGTAGTGTCACTAAGGACGTCTGAAGTAAATCACTTTCATGGAATAACATTAAATGTGGATTACATAAAGTTGAGCTGAGCTCAACTTGGTTGAATTAGCCGTACTGAGAATCCGTAATTTTAGCCACTTGTAAATAAATCAAGTACCAACACACGAGATAAAATCCATCTCCGCCGTACTCCGTACTTTCTACTTTGTACTTTGTACATTATCAAAACTTTTCGTACTTTTTGTAGCCGTATTCAAATGATTATTCAAACTATGTTATTTTCCTCTGTTGTTTACACACGGGTACTTAAAACAACGTTTTGAACTGAAATGTGGAACAAATACAGACAAAATATGCAGATAGAAAATACGATGTATTTGCACATTGTACATTGTACGTTGTACATCACCCTTGAACCTTCTTGAAAGCACAACTAAACAAAAGCTAAGTACATAATATACATATTACGGCATTTTCTCAATCACTCCACACGTGTTGTGTATTTTAAACTGTACACTGTACATTGGGCATTGGAAAGCGTACGAATGTGCAGCTTTTTCCTGTCTAAATATTTATAGTGCATCAAAGTTTGATTACTTTCATGATGACCACGTTGAATTTTATGTAAATTGTGAGTATAGCTTGTTTAATGGGTTTTACATCCAAAATTCAGGGAGGAAAGCGGCAACCTTTGTATGTTTGTATCATCAAGTCCATTAAATGTAAAATGTTGTTTAAATCAACACATTTTAACCACTCATCATTAGCAAAGGATTTAAATCTTGTTTATTGTTTATATATCTACGAATTCAAATTGTTTCTATAAACTACAAACCAACTGAAAAAATCCCTTTTAAATCCCTATTACAGCTTACAGTATGTTGTGTACTAAATTTACCATTAAACTTTTTGAGGAAATGATCCATTTTGTCAAGTTAAAAGAAATACAAAATTTATTCTAGTGGAAATAAGTAATACAAATTCAAATACGCTTCTTGTCATTCAATTTCCTTCAAAGTTCCAAGTAAATAAATTGTAGGGATGCAAATCATAGTATAAAATTGGATAAATCTACAAAATGTTTCTGCTGGTATGACTTCTTTATTCATATTTGTATTCGTATTTGAATTCGGATTTAAATTTGTGTTCGTATTCTTATTATTGTTCAGCATGAGATCTACATTTAGGCTTCCTTTTCTTCTCAAGGTGTTTGGGCAACTCAAGCATGTGGGCTACTTACATTTGCAAGTTTAATAGCTAAGAGGATGAAGGGACAAGAATAAGAAGAAAAAGAAGAAAAAACAGAAAAAGAAAAACGAGAGGAAGAATTTGGAATTTTGTTGCTTACACTCAAATGCACCATGCTCCAGTGCAAATAAAAGATTTTTAAACAGCTTACATTTTTTTCTTGCCATTAACATTGTCCTTTTACATTTATTTTTTAATCCGCCTACACACACAAAAGAGCACCAATAGAAATATGGTTTTTTAAATATGGAAATGTACAAATGTACATTGTAAAATGTGGGCAGTTTACCACAAGCCGCAATTTGGGACGTTAAAGAAAAGGGGAAAAAGACTTGAGTAGTGGGAATTCGGATTTGTACATTGTACACTGTACACACAAGTAATTTGTTTAATTCTCCATGTACAATCTAAAATGTACAATCTACAAACTGTGCGTCTCGTTATTATTCACTAAATTTTAGCCTGACTTAGTCTGATTATGATCCCATAATCTAGAAATCGGGCTCCTGCTGCCACTACAACTGCCACAGTACACAGTACAGTACAAAGTTGTACTGTTACTCATTCAAATTTTGAACACAGTATATTTATTTCCTACCCTTTGAAACAATGTACCTTGTTTAGTGTTCATCTAGTGAGTTGAGTTGAGTTGCTCTTCTATCTCTCTTTTGTTATCATGGGATTGCTTTCTCCTTCATTTCATACATATGGATTTTGTTTGTCTTGTAAAGTTTCCTACTTTCTCTTTATTTTCATCTTTATTCCTCTTATTTGTTTGTTTATGCAGGGGGGGCCGGAGTCGGAGTCGGAGTTTTAGTCAGAGTCGGCATTGGGAAAAGAGAAAAGGAAGAAAGCGGAAAACTAAACTAAACTAAGGGTGCGCTTTCTCTTTCTTTCTCCAACTTATCTACAAGCGGATGTTCAAACAAACTCGAATGCTAAATTCTAAATACTAAATACTAAATATGCAACACAAGTACACAATGTGGCTTACAAATCCGTACTGAATAGTACGCGGACTCGCGGAAACAACTTGGAATTCACCATACGGCTTATTGATAACTTTCTTCCACTACCACGTACATCGTACATACATTATTTTGAATAAGAAAGGAAAGGAGAGGGATTTTGCTCTTGCAAAATTGTGTACGACATTTGCATATGTACACTTTTGTGTCCAAACCTCCAAACAGTAGTTTGGCTCTAGTTTTACCATGTTTTCAATCTATAGGAAGGTTGGGAATGAATTTGTACATGTTGATGCTCCTGATAATTTACATGAAGGAGAAGACTTGTACTCCTATTTAATTCAATAAACAGTGCACACTGTACATTGTACACTGTACATGGAGCGTTCTTTATTGCCAATCCGAAATTTGAAATGAATTCAGATTTTGGAACAAAACGTGCAAAATACAAAACAGAAGAGACAACAACCAAAATTTTCATTGGATTACTTTTTATTTTTCTCTACAGAGAAAAGAAAAGAAATCCAAACAAGTTTCTTCTTTCTTTTTTATAGCGGTGATCATTATACAAAAAACCCGTAATTCATAATCCGAAATCCGAAATGAAGGTCGAGGGATAAACTAAACATTAAACTCAACAGAAAAGTCTAAAGTCTAAACAAACAAATGAAAATCTCTCAAGACTCAAGACTTTGTTTTCTTTGGAGAAAGTTGACTTACAGGATAATTTCATTGTTTATAATCATTTTGTAGGACAAAAAATAAAACAAGTTCAATTTCCAACGTCTAGTGTACATTGTACATTGCTTTTATACAGCCTTTGTTCTGTGTTCTGTGTATTTAGTTTTGACTACTTAATTGGTTCATTATTTTTCTTTCTGGCTTTTAAAGTGCAAAAACATTTGTAGGAACTCTGTTGATTGAAACTCTGTTTTTTAACTTGAAAACAAAAATCTACAGAGTACAGTGTAGATACATGAAACAGAGGAAAGATGAAAAATACATGTACATCGCCATCTTGAAATATATATAACCTAACCATAATATAAACTCAGAGGAAAATGGCCTAGCGTCAAAACATGGAGACGGTTTGGAGTAACCGTACTTCTGTTGGCAAGTATTGTTATTGTCAAAGATGATGAAGCTTCCAGCTTCAAGTGTCAAAGAGCGGAGTCGGTTGGAAGTTGGAGAAGTGCACAAATAACAAATAGACGATAGGAAAAATACCTATAGACTGTAGACTGTCGACTGTTGACTACAAATGTGAAACAAGCTGATGATTGGGACTGTTATTATGACATTCTCAGTGCTATACGCTCAATGCTCAACAGTGTACAGTGTACAGTCAACTGCCAGAATTCAACACGGAATGGGAAATAGAAAAATACATTTTGCGGAAGTCTCAATAAAATGAAAGCAATATATCACGTGTCAAAACTCTCCACTGGAAAATGTTCTGCCTCCAACCTTTTCTACTTTCTACAACATGGCTACAAAAGCTACAAAATACAAAATGGATTCCATTTTTATAATGATTTCATACTTTCTTTTTATTATGTACCAGAAGACGTGGCAATATTTCACATTTCCTCCTTTCACTTCCTTTCCTCAAAAACTAACATCAACATCAACTGCCAAAATTTCTCAAGGTTCAATGTTCAATATCAGTTTTGTAATATCGAAAAAATAATATCAAAAATACAAACAGAAACAAAGACATAAAAGGAAGGCAACGCTCAACATTTAATATTTTTTAGAACAACTGTTTTTTCAACTGTGTGAATGTGCATGTGCGTGGTACACAACGGCGAAGGTCTAACAATTTACGATAATTTAATAAATGTTGTATGTTGCATGTACAATGTACACTGTCCTTATAAATGCACTATGCACCCACACCGTTTTTGTTACATCCTCCTGTTTAAATTTACACGACTTGTCAATGTCAATGTCAATATCAATGTCAAACAATTAACCTTTTTGCAATAAAAGCCGTCCTCTTCTTCATGCACTAGACGGAGAAAGTGGAAAAGTTACAAGCTAAAATCTAAAACCAAAGAAGTGCATGTTAAATTAGTAAATTAGAATAGATCCCGATTTTACGTTTTACATTTGACATCCTAGATTACAAAATATCACAGGTTATAACTTATAAGCTAATGTACAATAAATAATAAAGCACTCTACAGTTTTCCCAGAAAACTCTGATTTGATTTAATTACTATGATCCAGATTCCAGACCGGGGTCGGAATCGGAATCAAAGTAGCACTAAAAAGATCTGAAATGCATAATGAATAATGAACCAACCCATAGTTGTCAAAAACTAACAAGTGTGTATGAGGTATGAGCTTCATAGTTCATAGATCCTGGGCTAATAAACGTCAAATGTCAAATGTCAGCGGGAGGGAGATAATTTGACACGAGTTGTGAAAGTGAAATGGGAAAAGCAACGTGTATCAGAAAAGATCCAAGACAGGAATAGAAACGGAAAAATCCTAATTTATTATTTAGTGTAGAGTACAAAGTACAAAGTACAGAGTACAGAGTATGAAACTGAGCCAAACGCAAAGAAAAAAGAGTGAGAGAGTCTTTGTACAAATGTGGTTCAGAGTTGCGAAGAATTATTAATGAGATTTAAATGGGATCTTGTCTGTCAAATAAATGTGTACCATGTTCAATGTTCAGTGTTCATTGTACACTGTACAATGTACAGTATAAAATGTACAATGGATAATGGGTAATGGATAATGGATAATGTACAGTGTAGAAATGGATTGTATTGTACTTTGTACTTTGTGCTAATAGTCAAATTGTATTACACAATGTTCTCTCTTGTCTTGTATTATGTTCCAGTTCTCATTCCGTTTTCACGTTTCCCATTTCCAGCTGAATTTGCAAGTATCTACAATCTACAATCCAAAATGTACAATCTACAATCTACACAGTATCAAAACAACTAGCATCCAGCATGAATTTCTATGAATTTCCCTCATCTATCTTCTATCTTGCATTCACAAATTCTTGTGCTTTGTGCTCCATATCCTGGTTTTTACTCTTCTTTTAATTCCGCACAAATCTAGAATCTAGACTGGATCTAGAGTTCTCGACCTCCGATCTCCAGTCAAAGCTGGAATCTGTTAGAAAATCCAATCCAAAATCATTCAAACTCTTTGGGTTTCACCGGGTGATGGATCGGTTTTGTCAGAATTAATAATAATACTACAAAGAATAATAGTATGAAACCAACACTGAAACCGATGCCAGGCTTAAAAATACAAGTAGAACCAGGACCAGAACCATTTAGAGTCTAGAGTTTCATGTACATAAATTGTGGCTGGTATCACTGTAACAATATTATTCTTTTAAATTGTATGAATATCATTAAATAGCATATAGATTCTAGAATGTATATCGTAGGATGTTGAATGTTGAGTGTTGAGTGTGATGGAAGGAGAGGGAAGCTCACCATGAACCATGAATCCCGACCACGAGTGAGTGAGTGAGTGAATGAATGAATGAATGAATTTGAATCTCGGATCAGTCTACTCTATACTCTATGCTCCACTCCACTCATCTCGTCTCTCGTCTCTCATCTCTGGTCTCGCATAATGAGAAACATGCATTTCAGTTTTCACTCCTCCTCTTTCAGTCCTAGTCATCCAAACGAGTAATGACAATGAGAATGAAAATGGAAATGAAAATTGTACTGGAGCTGAAAATGGAAATGCAACTGAAACTGATAATGGGAATGACAGTAACTGTGTACGTATTTGTAGTATGTTGCCTCTCGTTTCACGGGTCAGAGGGAAGAATCATTAGTCATGTCAAGTATTCCAATTCCCACTATTCCGGATCCCGGATTCCGGATTCCAAATCCAAAAACCTACCCAGAATTCCTATATAGATGGATAAAAATGTAGAGAGCTAAGAGCTCACTCCAGAGTCCAGAGTTTAGAATCTAGAGTCACTTTTGAAGAGACTTGAGATGAGAAAAAAACTGAAGGAATCCTTCCATCTCTAAATTTTAGTATCAATACTCTTCGTATTTATGTGCTCTTCTCGTCCTCCTCCTTTTTCTTCTTCCTTTTCCTTTTCCTTCCATCTACAATTTTACATTTTACGGTCAAATACATGTGTACTACGTATGTAATTTTCCGTGTGGTCTCAAGACTCACTTCTCAAGAAGTATGTGAGTGAAGGAGGAGGGAAAGCATCCCGGGGTTTCTTTATTGCTCATACATAATAATACCTAATACCTACGCATAAAAACCCAAGGAGAGGGAAGTCAAGAATCAGAAATCAGAGCAGAGATAACTTAACTTAACTGGCTCTCTTTCTTTTATTTCTTTGCCGTCCTCAAATCATTCTGATTGCCATTGTGATTTTGATTCTGATTCTGATTCCGATTCCGTGCTCCATTTTTTAGTCCACAAATATAACTGAGTTGAGCACATACAACATACACCCAACATACAACGCATCTTCTCCATAGTTGCAGTATATCTTTGTTTCGTGTCCTGAGACTTGAGTTTTGAGTCTTGAGTCTGGAACGTGTGCAATTCTGATATTGTACATAAATTTCAAAATCCCAACTTCTTCACAATTTTGACTGGCTTGAACAGCATAAATGTTTAAGGCCTCGGATACGAAGCTCACTAGAAAAATAACGTCTACCCGTCCTTACAGAAGTACTACCAAGTACTTGAAACGAGTTTTTAAAATTTTCCTACTTTAGTTCCAAATTTAGCCACTACATGGAGCCACTAATGAATTCCAAGTTTGCCCGCTAGATGATGGACATACACTTGCACAGACGGACACGACGATTACAGTAGTGAGCTTCGCTCCCTTAAAAGAGGAAATGGTGATACTCTGTACTTTTTTCATCTCTTCTGAGAATAGTTACACTGGACACATCCACATCTATAAGGTGCAATAGATGGATAGATAGATAGATAGAAAAAGATACTTATGGCTACTGTCGCTCTCTGAGTCTCCTCACGCCCATATTTTAAAGGAATTTGTCTCCAAGATTCGACAAAGAAAAGAGACGCTTTATCTTTGATCTCCTACCTCAATAAAAGTGTCCAGAGAGAATGGAAAATGTACAGTGTACAGTGGTGTGTGAACCATGTGCCTCTTTCTTGTCCTGTACTCTGTACTCTGTATTCTGTGTGCTTTTGCGTACATGCACTCCTTTGAATTCTAATGGTGAAGAAAAAACTTACATGTGTACATTGTACATCCATGTCCTTACTACTTGGAGTCGGAGACCTGACAAAGATCAGAGAGAAAAACACTGATTTACAAAGGAATATCAAATATCAAGTCATCTTCTGTTCTTTGCTTTTCTTTGGTGTATGCAGTATGCATGTGCTCCGTATTCAATATTCCGTGACCAGCCCATTATACATTATATACTGTCCATTTTCACGTTTGGAGCAGAGTCCCATTTGGAATCAAAACTAGATTAGAGCTTTAGAGCTTTCATGAAAATAAAACAACAAACAAACTCATGTTTTAGCAGTTGATTAAAATTCCGGGACAACTCCAAGTTTTTTGAAATGTCCTGTTTTTAAACCTGTGAAAAAATGCAGATCTTGAAAACTGGTGCCGCGTGGCGAAGGGACAGAATCATTGACAGTGTTAGGGGTGAAAGCTCAAGATCAAAATTACTGAAGACTTGTTTGTTTCTCTACTTGTATTTACTCCTCTTGAACTGTGGAAAGTGGAAAGTGGAAAATGTATGACACAAAGAGCTTTAAGAATTGTGGAGAGTAGAGAACCAGAGTGCCTTCCCATTTCCCATTTCCCATGACATAATACATAATACATATTGCATCATGCAGAATGTAGTAAGTAGTGTGTAGTGTGTAGAGTCTCTTGTTGTGTTTAACACCGGACTTTAAGAGCCACTATTTTCTACAATCTAAAATCTACGTTCTACTCCGTATTCCGTATTCCATGTCACATTCATGTACTCGATTCAATAGTTTCTGCCCTGTTCTTTGTCCTCCTATTTTGTGACAATGACAATAACAATGGGGAGAATTAACAAGTCATGTGCTTTAGAAACGAGAGGAGTGGAAAACGTCTCTGCTCTCTCTTCTCTCTATGAGCCACTTGAGGGAATTTGTTCACAATAACTTGGAGGGAAAACATGCTTTCTCCTATTTTGTACAACTACAGCTAGTACCTAAAGTCCAACAGGAATAGAAATGGGGAAAGAGAAAGCAATGACATAATGTAATACGTAATACACTATACTAACACAGATACTCCAGTACTCCAGTCTCCTACATTTGTACCTTTTCTTTTAGTCTAAAGATACAGACATGAATACACCAGTTCTAGATCTAGTTCTAGGTTTGGCTGTGTATATATTTCGTCTGTTATGCAATAACACACACACATTAGCTCACCTCAGTCCTTGTATATTTATGAGGGAAAGAAAGGAAAACTAACAAACCGTGCACTCCATCTATTTCCTCTAAAATATACATGTGCTTTTACATAGTCTTTGGTACTTTGTACTTTGTATTAAATTATTATCATGTATACATTGTACACTGTCCTTTGTCTAAAGTGTACCTGTTACCTGTCTTGTAAATTTTAAATTCATGCCTGTTGTCCTTAAAATGGGATCTAAAATCCATAAATATCTTCTCTTTCTCTTTATTTTGGTGTCTGAATTTCATACACCGCGGTACAACAGACAAACACCTGCTCGAATACCCGACTGCATTCAAGTGAAATTCTACAAGTGAAACTGCATGTGGAATGTAGAATGTAAGACTTTACATGCAGAAGTGGTGTCTCTTTTTGATTTTTGATACAATTTGAAATTTGGAAGACGGACTTTGGATCAAGGATTACGGTTAAATTTCATCTTCCCAATACAATTGACACAACTCCTTTTGAAACTTGAAACATAATAATATTCCAGTTATGAATTCCATGAATCGTATGAATTTAAACCTGACTGCGGAAATTGACTTTAGAATAAATATGTAAACTATGCACTTTACACATTGAAAGGCAAATCAAGCTTTTACTTTCAATTTAGATCCGCGATCCCCGTTTCACATTTACCGGCGGTTGAAGACAAAGATTTTGAACTCAAACTGAAATGTGTTCCATGTTACGTGTAGCACGTGTGCATTGTGCATTATGCAAAGGTTCACCACTACACATTACACATTTAGCGTTCCAAGCTTATACATAAAGCAAACAAAGTAAAGAGAATGAGATCAACTTCCGGTTGCTCTGAATCCAGATCCAGATCCAGAATATTGCACAGCTCAAAATGTAAACCGTGTACAACACGTAGAATTACTGAATACATATCGTGTACAATAATAAAGTCAAACATCTTCAGTTTGGAAGAATTTTGTATCGCCTTCAAAGCGTAAATGCTTAAGGCTGTAGATCCGAAGCTGACTAGAAAAAATACGACATCGTGCCAAATGAGTTCTTAAAGTTTGTCCAATTTAGTTCCAAACTTATTCATTAGATGGCGCTAGTAACGAGTTCTAAATTTGTCCGCTAGACGCAATACTAATAAATCAGGTGGCGCAAAATCGAGTTGCAGATTTTTCCCGCTAGATGGTGCACTAACGAGTTACAAATTTGTCCGCTAGGTGGCGCACTAACGAGTTCCAAATTTGATAGATAGACGACTAATGGTGGGATGTCGGACGAATACGCCAAGTCTGCTTTGCATCCTAAAAACACTGCATACACAGAGAATTGCTGAGTAGTGTCACTAAGGACGTCTGAAGTAAATCACTTTCATGGAATAACATTAAATGTGGATTACATAAAGTTGAGCTGAGCTCAACTTGGTTGAATTAGCCGTACTGAGAATCCGTAATTTTAGCCACTTGTAAATAAATCAAGTACCAACACACGAGATAAAATCCATCTCCGCCGTACTCCGTACTTTCTACTTTGTACTTTGTACATTATCAAAACTTTTCGTACTTTTTGTAGCCGTATTCAAATGATTATTCAAACTATGTTATTTTCCTCTGTTGTTTACACACGGGTACTTAAAACAACGTTTTGAACTGAAATGTGGAACAAATACAGACAAAATATGCAGATAGAAAATACGATGTATTTGCACATTGTACATTGTACGTTGTACATCACCCTTGAACCTTCTTGAAAGCACAACTAAACAAAAGCTAAGTACATAATATACATATTACGGCATTTTCTCAATCACTCCACACGTGTTGTGTATTTTAAACTGTACACTGTACATTGGGCATTGGAAAGCGTACGAATGTGCAGCTTTTTCCTGTCTAAATATTTATAGTGCATCAAAGTTTGATTACTTTCATGATGACCACGTTGAATTTTATGTAAATTGTGAGTATAGCTTGTTTAATGGGTTTTACATCCAAAATTCAGGGAGGAAAGCGGCAACCTTTGTATGTTTGTATCATCAAGTCCATTAAATGTAAAATGTTGTTTAAATCAACACATTTTAACCACTCATCATTAGCAAAGGATTTAAATCTTGTTTATTGTTTATATATCTACGAATTCAAATTGTTTCTATAAACTACAAACCAACTGAAAAAATCCCTTTTAAATCCCTATTACAGCTTACAGTATGTTGTGTACTAAATTTACCATTAAACTTTTTGAGGAAATGATCCATTTTGTCAAGTTAAAAGAAATACAAAATTTATTCTAGTGGAAATAAGTAATACAAATTCAAATACGCTTCTTGTCATTCAATTTCCTTCAAAGTTCCAAGTAAATAAATTGTAGGGATGCAAATCATAGTATAAAATTGGATAAATCTACAAAATGTTTCTGCTGGTATGACTTCTTTATTCATATTTGTATTCGTATTTGAATTCGGATTTAAATTTGTGTTCGTATTCTTATTATTGTTCAGCATGAGATCTACATTTAGGCTTCCTTTTCTTCTCAAGGTGTTTGGGCAACTCAAGCATGTGGGCTACTTACATTTGCAAGTTTAATAGCTAAGAGGATGAAGGGACAAGAATAAGAAGAAAAAGAAGAAAAAACAGAAAAAGAAAAACGAGAGGAAGAATTTGGAATTTTGTTGCTTACACTCAAATGCACCATGCTCCAGTGCAAATAAAAGATTTTTAAACAGCTTACATTTTTTTCTTGCCATTAACATTGTCCTTTTACATTTATTTTTTAATCCGCCTACACACACAAAAGAGCACCAATAGAAATATGGTTTTTTAAATATGGAAATGTACAAATGTACATTGTAAAATGTGGGCAGTTTACCACAAGCCGCAATTTGGGACGTTAAAGAAAAGGGGAAAAAGACTTGAGTAGTGGGAATTCGGATTTGTACATTGTACACTGTACACACAAGTAATTTGTTTAATTCTCCATGTACAATCTAAAATGTACAATCTACAAACTGTGCGTCTCGTTATTATTCACTAAATTTTAGCCTGACTTAGTCTGATTATGATCCCATAATCTAGAAATCGGGCTCCTGCTGCCACTACAACTGCCACAGTACACAGTACAGTACAAAGTTGTACTGTTACTCATTCAAATTTTGAACACAGTATATTTATTTCCTACCCTTTGAAACAATGTACCTTGTTTAGTGTTCATCTAGTGAGTTGAGTTGAGTTGCTCTTCTATCTCTCTTTTGTTATCATGGGATTGCTTTCTCCTTCATTTCATACATATGGATTTTGTTTGTCTTGTAAAGTTTCCTACTTTCTCTTTATTTTCATCTTTATTCCTCTTATTTGTTTGTTTATGCAGGGGGGGCCGGAGTCGGAGTCGGAGTTTTAGTCAGAGTCGGCATTGGGAAAAGAGAAAAGGAAGAAAGCGGAAAACTAAACTAAACTAAGGGTGCGCTTTCTCTTTCTTTCTCCAACTTATCTACAAGCGGATGTTCAAACAAACTCGAATGCTAAATTCTAAATACTAAATACTAAATATGCAACACAAGTACACAATGTGGCTTACAAATCCGTACTGAATAGTACGCGGACTCGCGGAAACAACTTGGAATTCACCATACGGCTTATTGATAACTTTCTTCCACTACCACGTACATCGTACATACATTATTTTGAATAAGAAAGGAAAGGAGAGGGATTTTGCTCTTGCAAAATTGTGTACGACATTTGCATATGTACACTTTTGTGTCCAAACCTCCAAACAGTAGTTTGGCTCTAGTTTTACCATGTTTTCAATCTATAGGAAGGTTGGGAATGAATTTGTACATGTTGATGCTCCTGATAATTTACATGAAGGAGAAGACTTGTACTCCTATTTAATTCAATAAACAGTGCACACTGTACATTGTACACTGTACATGGAGCGTTCTTTATTGCCAATCCGAAATTTGAAATGAATTCAGATTTTGGAACAAAACGTGCAAAATACAAAACAGAAGAGACAACAACCAAAATTTTCATTGGATTACTTTTTATTTTTCTCTACAGAGAAAAGAAAAGAAATCCAAACAAGTTTCTTCTTTCTTTTTTATAGCGGTGATCATTATACAAAAAACCCGTAATTCATAATCCGAAATCCGAAATGAAGGTCGAGGGATAAACTAAACATTAAACTCAACAGAAAAGTCTAAAGTCTAAACAAACAAATGAAAATCTCTCAAGACTCAAGACTTTGTTTTCTTTGGAGAAAGTTGACTTACAGGATAATTTCATTGTTTATAATCATTTTGTAGGACAAAAAATAAAACAAGTTCAATTTCCAACGTCTAGTGTACATTGTACATTGCTTTTATACAGCCTTTGTTCTGTGTTCTGTGTATTTAGTTTTGACTACTTAATTGGTTCATTATTTTTCTTTCTGGCTTTTAAAGTGCAAAAACATTTGTAGGAACTCTGTTGATTGAAACTCTGTTTTTTAACTTGAAAACAAAAATCTACAGAGTACAGTGTAGATACATGAAACAGAGGAAAGATGAAAAATACATGTACATCGCCATCTTGAAATATATATAACCTAACCATAATATAAACTCAGAGGAAAATGGCCTAGCGTCAAAACATGGAGACGGTTTGGAGTAACCGTACTTCTGTTGGCAAGTATTGTTATTGTCAAAGATGATGAAGCTTCCAGCTTCAAGTGTCAAAGAGCGGAGTCGGTTGGAAGTTGGAGAAGTGCACAAATAACAAATAGACGATAGGAAAAATACCTATAGACTGTAGACTGTCGACTGTTGACTACAAATGTGAAACAAGCTGATGATTGGGACTGTTATTATGACATTCTCAGTGCTATACGCTCAATGCTCAACAGTGTACAGTGTACAGTCAACTGCCAGAATTCAACACGGAATGGGAAATAGAAAAATACATTTTGCGGAAGTCTCAATAAAATGAAAGCAATATATCACGTGTCAAAACTCTCCACTGGAAAATGTTCTGCCTCCAACCTTTTCTACTTTCTACAACATGGCTACAAAAGCTACAAAATACAAAATGGATTCCATTTTTATAATGATTTCATACTTTCTTTTTATTATGTACCAGAAGACGTGGCAATATTTCACATTTCCTCCTTTCACTTCCTTTCCTCAAAAACTAACATCAACATCAACTGCCAAAATTTCTCAAGGTTCAATGTTCAATATCAGTTTTGTAATATCGAAAAAATAATATCAAAAATACAAACAGAAACAAAGACATAAAAGGAAGGCAACGCTCAACATTTAATATTTTTTAGAACAACTGTTTTTTCAACTGTGTGAATGTGCATGTGCGTGGTACACAACGGCGAAGGTCTAACAATTTACGATAATTTAATAAATGTTGTATGTTGCATGTACAATGTACACTGTCCTTATAAATGCACTATGCACCCACACCGTTTTTGTTACATCCTCCTGTTTAAATTTACACGACTTGTCAATGTCAATGTCAATATCAATGTCAAACAATTAACCTTTTTGCAATAAAAGCCGTCCTCTTCTTCATGCACTAGACGGAGAAAGTGGAAAAGTTACAAGCTAAAATCTAAAACCAAAGAAGTGCATGTTAAATTAGTAAATTAGAATAGATCCCGATTTTACGTTTTACATTTGACATCCTAGATTACAAAATATCACAGGTTATAACTTATAAGCTAATGTACAATAAATAATAAAGCACTCTACAGTTTTCCCAGAAAACTCTGATTTGATTTAATTACTATGATCCAGATTCCAGACCGGGGTCGGAATCGGAATCAAAGTAGCACTAAAAAGATCTGAAATGCATAATGAATAATGAACCAACCCATAGTTGTCAAAAACTAACAAGTGTGTATGAGGTATGAGCTTCATAGTTCATAGATCCTGGGCTAATAAACGTCAAATGTCAAATGTCAGCGGGAGGGAGATAATTTGACACGAGTTGTGAAAGTGAAATGGGAAAAGCAACGTGTATCAGAAAAGATCCAAGACAGGAATAGAAACGGAAAAATCCTAATTTATTATTTAGTGTAGAGTACAAAGTACAAAGTACAGAGTACAGAGTATGAAACTGAGCCAAACGCAAAGAAAAAAGAGTGAGAGAGTCTTTGTACAAATGTGGTTCAGAGTTGCGAAGAATTATTAATGAGATTTAAATGGGATCTTGTCTGTCAAATAAATGTGTACCATGTTCAATGTTCAGTGTTCATTGTACACTGTACAATGTACAGTATAAAATGTACAATGGATAATGGGTAATGGATAATGGATAATGTACAGTGTAGAAATGGATTGTATTGTACTTTGTACTTTGTGCTAATAGTCAAATTGTATTACACAATGTTCTCTCTTGTCTTGTATTATGTTCCAGTTCTCATTCCGTTTTCACGTTTCCCATTTCCAGCTGAATTTGCAAGTATCTACAATCTACAATCCAAAATGTACAATCTACAATCTACACAGTATCAAAACAACTAGCATCCAGCATGAATTTCTATGAATTTCCCTCATCTATCTTCTATCTTGCATTCACAAATTCTTGTGCTTTGTGCTCCATATCCTGGTTTTTACTCTTCTTTTAATTCCGCACAAATCTAGAATCTAGACTGGATCTAGAGTTCTCGACCTCCGATCTCCAGTCAAAGCTGGAATCTGTTAGAAAATCCAATCCAAAATCATTCAAACTCTTTGGGTTTCACCGGGTGATGGATCGGTTTTGTCAGAATTAATAATAATACTACAAAGAATAATAGTATGAAACCAACACTGAAACCGATGCCAGGCTTAAAAATACAAGTAGAACCAGGACCAGAACCATTTAGAGTCTAGAGTTTCATGTACATAAATTGTGGCTGGTATCACTGTAACAATATTATTCTTTTAAATTGTATGAATATCATTAAATAGCATATAGATTCTAGAATGTATATCGTAGGATGTTGAATGTTGAGTGTTGAGTGTGATGGAAGGAGAGGGAAGCTCACCATGAACCATGAATCCCGACCACGAGTGAGTGAGTGAGTGAATGAATGAATGAATGAATTTGAATCTCGGATCAGTCTACTCTATACTCTATGCTCCACTCCACTCATCTCGTCTCTCGTCTCTCATCTCTGGTCTCGCATAATGAGAAACATGCATTTCAGTTTTCACTCCTCCTCTTTCAGTCCTAGTCATCCAAACGAGTAATGACAATGAGAATGAAAATGGAAATGAAAATTGTACTGGAGCTGAAAATGGAAATGCAACTGAAACTGATAATGGGAATGACAGTAACTGTGTACGTATTTGTAGTATGTTGCCTCTCGTTTCACGGGTCAGAGGGAAGAATCATTAGTCATGTCAAGTATTCCAATTCCCACTATTCCGGATCCCGGATTCCGGATTCCAAATCCAAAAACCTACCCAGAATTCCTATATAGATGGATAAAAATGTAGAGAGCTAAGAGCTCACTCCAGAGTCCAGAGTTTAGAATCTAGAGTCACTTTTGAAGAGACTTGAGATGAGAAAAAAACTGAAGGAATCCTTCCATCTCTAAATTTTAGTATCAATACTCTTCGTATTTATGTGCTCTTCTCGTCCTCCTCCTTTTTCTTCTTCCTTTTCCTTTTCCTTCCATCTACAATTTTACATTTTACGGTCAAATACATGTGTACTACGTATGTAATTTTCCGTGTGGTCTCAAGACTCACTTCTCAAGAAGTATGTGAGTGAAGGAGGAGGGAAAGCATCCCGGGGTTTCTTTATTGCTCATACATAATAATACCTAATACCTACGCATAAAAACCCAAGGAGAGGGAAGTCAAGAATCAGAAATCAGAGCAGAGATAACTTAACTTAACTGGCTCTCTTTCTTTTATTTCTTTGCCGTCCTCAAATCATTCTGATTGCCATTGTGATTTTGATTCTGATTCTGATTCCGATTCCGTGCTCCATTTTTTAGTCCACAAATATAACTGAGTTGAGCACATACAACATACACCCAACATACAACGCATCTTCTCCATAGTTGCAGTATATCTTTGTTTCGTGTCCTGAGACTTGAGTTTTGAGTCTTGAGTCTGGAACGTGTGCAATTCTGATATTGTACATAAATTTCAAAATCCCAACTTCTTCACAATTTTGACTGGCTTGAACAGCATAAATGTTTAAGGCCTCGGATACGAAGCTCACTAGAAAAATAACGTCTACCCGTCCTTACAGAAGTACTACCAAGTACTTGAAACGAGTTTTTAAAATTTTCCTACTTTAGTTCCAAATTTAGCCACTACATGGAGCCACTAATGAATTCCAAGTTTGCCCGCTAGATGATGGACATACACTTGCACAGACGGACACGACGATTACAGTAGTGAGCTTCGCTCCCTTAAAAGAGGAAATGGTGATACTCTGTACTTTTTTCATCTCTTCTGAGAATAGTTACACTGGACACATCCACATCTATAAGGTGCAATAGATGGATAGATAGATAGATAGAAAAAGATACTTATGGCTACTGTCGCTCTCTGAGTCTCCTCACGCCCATATTTTAAAGGAATTTGTCTCCAAGATTCGACAAAGAAAAGAGACGCTTTATCTTTGATCTCCTACCTCAATAAAAGTGTCCAGAGAGAATGGAAAATGTACAGTGTACAGTGGTGTGTGAACCATGTGCCTCTTTCTTGTCCTGTACTCTGTACTCTGTATTCTGTGTGCTTTTGCGTACATGCACTCCTTTGAATTCTAATGGTGAAGAAAAAACTTACATGTGTACATTGTACATCCATGTCCTTACTACTTGGAGTCGGAGACCTGACAAAGATCAGAGAGAAAAACACTGATTTACAAAGGAATATCAAATATCAAGTCATCTTCTGTTCTTTGCTTTTCTTTGGTGTATGCAGTATGCATGTGCTCCGTATTCAATATTCCGTGACCAGCCCATTATACATTATATACTGTCCATTTTCACGTTTGGAGCAGAGTCCCATTTGGAATCAAAACTAGATTAGAGCTTTAGAGCTTTCATGAAAATAAAACAACAAACAAACTCATGTTTTAGCAGTTGATTAAAATTCCGGGACAACTCCAAGTTTTTTGAAATGTCCTGTTTTTAAACCTGTGAAAAAATGCAGATCTTGAAAACTGGTGCCGCGTGGCGAAGGGACAGAATCATTGACAGTGTTAGGGGTGAAAGCTCAAGATCAAAATTACTGAAGACTTGTTTGTTTCTCTACTTGTATTTACTCCTCTTGAACTGTGGAAAGTGGAAAGTGGAAAATGTATGACACAAAGAGCTTTAAGAATTGTGGAGAGTAGAGAACCAGAGTGCCTTCCCATTTCCCATTTCCCATGACATAATACATAATACATATTGCATCATGCAGAATGTAGTAAGTAGTGTGTAGTGTGTAGAGTCTCTTGTTGTGTTTAACACCGGACTTTAAGAGCCACTATTTTCTACAATCTAAAATCTACGTTCTACTCCGTATTCCGTATTCCATGTCACATTCATGTACTCGATTCAATAGTTTCTGCCCTGTTCTTTGTCCTCCTATTTTGTGACAATGACAATAACAATGGGGAGAATTAACAAGTCATGTGCTTTAGAAACGAGAGGAGTGGAAAACGTCTCTGCTCTCTCTTCTCTCTATGAGCCACTTGAGGGAATTTGTTCACAATAACTTGGAGGGAAAACATGCTTTCTCCTATTTTGTACAACTACAGCTAGTACCTAAAGTCCAACAGGAATAGAAATGGGGAAAGAGAAAGCAATGACATAATGTAATACGTAATACACTATACTAACACAGATACTCCAGTACTCCAGTCTCCTACATTTGTACCTTTTCTTTTAGTCTAAAGATACAGACATGAATACACCAGTTCTAGATCTAGTTCTAGGTTTGGCTGTGTATATATTTCGTCTGTTATGCAATAACACACACACATTAGCTCACCTCAGTCCTTGTATATTTATGAGGGAAAGAAAGGAAAACTAACAAACCGTGCACTCCATCTATTTCCTCTAAAATATACATGTGCTTTTACATAGTCTTTGGTACTTTGTACTTTGTATTAAATTATTATCATGTATACATTGTACACTGTCCTTTGTCTAAAGTGTACCTGTTACCTGTCTTGTAAATTTTAAATTCATGCCTGTTGTCCTTAAAATGGGATCTAAAATCCATAAATATCTTCTCTTTCTCTTTATTTTGGTGTCTGAATTTCATACACCGCGGTACAACAGACAAACACCTGCTCGAATACCCGACTGCATTCAAGTGAAATTCTACAAGTGAAACTGCATGTGGAATGTAGAATGTAAGACTTTACATGCAGAAGTGGTGTCTCTTTTTGATTTTTGATACAATTTGAAATTTGGAAGACGGACTTTGGATCAAGGATTACGGTTAAATTTCATCTTCCCAATACAATTGACACAACTCCTTTTGAAACTTGAAACATAATAATATTCCAGTTATGAATTCCATGAATCGTATGAATTTAAACCTGACTGCGGAAATTGACTTTAGAATAAATATGTAAACTATGCACTTTACACATTGAAAGGCAAATCAAGCTTTTACTTTCAATTTAGATCCGCGATCCCCGTTTCACATTTACCGGCGGTTGAAGACAAAGATTTTGAACTCAAACTGAAATGTGTTCCATGTTACGTGTAGCACGTGTGCATTGTGCATTATGCAAAGGTTCACCACTACACATTACACATTTAGCGTTCCAAGCTTATACATAAAGCAAACAAAGTAAAGAGAATGAGATCAACTTCCGGTTGCTCTGAATCCAGATCCAGATCCAGAATATTGCACAGCTCAAAATGTAAACCGTGTACAACACGTAGAATTACTGAATACATATCGTGTACAATAATAAAGTCAAACATCTTCAGTTTGGAAGAATTTTGTATCGCCTTCAAAGCGTAAATGCTTAAGGCTGTAGATCCGAAGCTGACTAGAAAAAATACGACATCGTGCCAAATGAGTTCTTAAAGTTTGTCCAATTTAGTTCCAAACTTATTCATTAGATGGCGCTAGTAACGAGTTCTAAATTTGTCCGCTAGACGCAATACTAATAAATCAGGTGGCGCAAAATCGAGTTGCAGATTTTTCCCGCTAGATGGTGCACTAACGAGTTACAAATTTGTCCGCTAGGTGGCGCACTAACGAGTTCCAAATTTGATAGATAGACGACTAATGGTGGGATGTCGGACGAATACGCCAAGTCTGCTTTGCATCCTAAAAACACTGCATACACAGAGAATTGCTGAGTAGTGTCACTAAGGACGTCTGAAGTAAATCACTTTCATGGAATAACATTAAATGTGGATTACATAAAGTTGAGCTGAGCTCAACTTGGTTGAATTAGCCGTACTGAGAATCCGTAATTTTAGCCACTTGTAAATAAATCAAGTACCAACACACGAGATAAAATCCATCTCCGCCGTACTCCGTACTTTCTACTTTGTACTTTGTACATTATCAAAACTTTTCGTACTTTTTGTAGCCGTATTCAAATGATTATTCAAACTATGTTATTTTCCTCTGTTGTTTACACACGGGTACTTAAAACAACGTTTTGAACTGAAATGTGGAACAAATACAGACAAAATATGCAGATAGAAAATACGATGTATTTGCACATTGTACATTGTACGTTGTACATCACCCTTGAACCTTCTTGAAAGCACAACTAAACAAAAGCTAAGTACATAATATACATATTACGGCATTTTCTCAATCACTCCACACGTGTTGTGTATTTTAAACTGTACACTGTACATTGGGCATTGGAAAGCGTACGAATGTGCAGCTTTTTCCTGTCTAAATATTTATAGTGCATCAAAGTTTGATTACTTTCATGATGACCACGTTGAATTTTATGTAAATTGTGAGTATAGCTTGTTTAATGGGTTTTACATCCAAAATTCAGGGAGGAAAGCGGCAACCTTTGTATGTTTGTATCATCAAGTCCATTAAATGTAAAATGTTGTTTAAATCAACACATTTTAACCACTCATCATTAGCAAAGGATTTAAATCTTGTTTATTGTTTATATATCTACGAATTCAAATTGTTTCTATAAACTACAAACCAACTGAAAAAATCCCTTTTAAATCCCTATTACAGCTTACAGTATGTTGTGTACTAAATTTACCATTAAACTTTTTGAGGAAATGATCCATTTTGTCAAGTTAAAAGAAATACAAAATTTATTCTAGTGGAAATAAGTAATACAAATTCAAATACGCTTCTTGTCATTCAATTTCCTTCAAAGTTCCAAGTAAATAAATTGTAGGGATGCAAATCATAGTATAAAATTGGATAAATCTACAAAATGTTTCTGCTGGTATGACTTCTTTATTCATATTTGTATTCGTATTTGAATTCGGATTTAAATTTGTGTTCGTATTCTTATTATTGTTCAGCATGAGATCTACATTTAGGCTTCCTTTTCTTCTCAAGGTGTTTGGGCAACTCAAGCATGTGGGCTACTTACATTTGCAAGTTTAATAGCTAAGAGGATGAAGGGACAAGAATAAGAAGAAAAAGAAGAAAAAACAGAAAAAGAAAAACGAGAGGAAGAATTTGGAATTTTGTTGCTTACACTCAAATGCACCATGCTCCAGTGCAAATAAAAGATTTTTAAACAGCTTACATTTTTTTCTTGCCATTAACATTGTCCTTTTACATTTATTTTTTAATCCGCCTACACACACAAAAGAGCACCAATAGAAATATGGTTTTTTAAATATGGAAATGTACAAATGTACATTGTAAAATGTGGGCAGTTTACCACAAGCCGCAATTTGGGACGTTAAAGAAAAGGGGAAAAAGACTTGAGTAGTGGGAATTCGGATTTGTACATTGTACACTGTACACACAAGTAATTTGTTTAATTCTCCATGTACAATCTAAAATGTACAATCTACAAACTGTGCGTCTCGTTATTATTCACTAAATTTTAGCCTGACTTAGTCTGATTATGATCCCATAATCTAGAAATCGGGCTCCTGCTGCCACTACAACTGCCACAGTACACAGTACAGTACAAAGTTGTACTGTTACTCATTCAAATTTTGAACACAGTATATTTATTTCCTACCCTTTGAAACAATGTACCTTGTTTAGTGTTCATCTAGTGAGTTGAGTTGAGTTGCTCTTCTATCTCTCTTTTGTTATCATGGGATTGCTTTCTCCTTCATTTCATACATATGGATTTTGTTTGTCTTGTAAAGTTTCCTACTTTCTCTTTATTTTCATCTTTATTCCTCTTATTTGTTTGTTTATGCAGGGGGGGCCGGAGTCGGAGTCGGAGTTTTAGTCAGAGTCGGCATTGGGAAAAGAGAAAAGGAAGAAAGCGGAAAACTAAACTAAACTAAGGGTGCGCTTTCTCTTTCTTTCTCCAACTTATCTACAAGCGGATGTTCAAACAAACTCGAATGCTAAATTCTAAATACTAAATACTAAATATGCAACACAAGTACACAATGTGGCTTACAAATCCGTACTGAATAGTACGCGGACTCGCGGAAACAACTTGGAATTCACCATACGGCTTATTGATAACTTTCTTCCACTACCACGTACATCGTACATACATTATTTTGAATAAGAAAGGAAAGGAGAGGGATTTTGCTCTTGCAAAATTGTGTACGACATTTGCATATGTACACTTTTGTGTCCAAACCTCCAAACAGTAGTTTGGCTCTAGTTTTACCATGTTTTCAATCTATAGGAAGGTTGGGAATGAATTTGTACATGTTGATGCTCCTGATAATTTACATGAAGGAGAAGACTTGTACTCCTATTTAATTCAATAAACAGTGCACACTGTACATTGTACACTGTACATGGAGCGTTCTTTATTGCCAATCCGAAATTTGAAATGAATTCAGATTTTGGAACAAAACGTGCAAAATACAAAACAGAAGAGACAACAACCAAAATTTTCATTGGATTACTTTTTATTTTTCTCTACAGAGAAAAGAAAAGAAATCCAAACAAGTTTCTTCTTTCTTTTTTATAGCGGTGATCATTATACAAAAAACCCGTAATTCATAATCCGAAATCCGAAATGAAGGTCGAGGGATAAACTAAACATTAAACTCAACAGAAAAGTCTAAAGTCTAAACAAACAAATGAAAATCTCTCAAGACTCAAGACTTTGTTTTCTTTGGAGAAAGTTGACTTACAGGATAATTTCATTGTTTATAATCATTTTGTAGGACAAAAAATAAAACAAGTTCAATTTCCAACGTCTAGTGTACATTGTACATTGCTTTTATACAGCCTTTGTTCTGTGTTCTGTGTATTTAGTTTTGACTACTTAATTGGTTCATTATTTTTCTTTCTGGCTTTTAAAGTGCAAAAACATTTGTAGGAACTCTGTTGATTGAAACTCTGTTTTTTAACTTGAAAACAAAAATCTACAGAGTACAGTGTAGATACATGAAACAGAGGAAAGATGAAAAATACATGTACATCGCCATCTTGAAATATATATAACCTAACCATAATATAAACTCAGAGGAAAATGGCCTAGCGTCAAAACATGGAGACGGTTTGGAGTAACCGTACTTCTGTTGGCAAGTATTGTTATTGTCAAAGATGATGAAGCTTCCAGCTTCAAGTGTCAAAGAGCGGAGTCGGTTGGAAGTTGGAGAAGTGCACAAATAACAAATAGACGATAGGAAAAATACCTATAGACTGTAGACTGTCGACTGTTGACTACAAATGTGAAACAAGCTGATGATTGGGACTGTTATTATGACATTCTCAGTGCTATACGCTCAATGCTCAACAGTGTACAGTGTACAGTCAACTGCCAGAATTCAACACGGAATGGGAAATAGAAAAATACATTTTGCGGAAGTCTCAATAAAATGAAAGCAATATATCACGTGTCAAAACTCTCCACTGGAAAATGTTCTGCCTCCAACCTTTTCTACTTTCTACAACATGGCTACAAAAGCTACAAAATACAAAATGGATTCCATTTTTATAATGATTTCATACTTTCTTTTTATTATGTACCAGAAGACGTGGCAATATTTCACATTTCCTCCTTTCACTTCCTTTCCTCAAAAACTAACATCAACATCAACTGCCAAAATTTCTCAAGGTTCAATGTTCAATATCAGTTTTGTAATATCGAAAAAATAATATCAAAAATACAAACAGAAACAAAGACATAAAAGGAAGGCAACGCTCAACATTTAATATTTTTTAGAACAACTGTTTTTTCAACTGTGTGAATGTGCATGTGCGTGGTACACAACGGCGAAGGTCTAACAATTTACGATAATTTAATAAATGTTGTATGTTGCATGTACAATGTACACTGTCCTTATAAATGCACTATGCACCCACACCGTTTTTGTTACATCCTCCTGTTTAAATTTACACGACTTGTCAATGTCAATGTCAATATCAATGTCAAACAATTAACCTTTTTGCAATAAAAGCCGTCCTCTTCTTCATGCACTAGACGGAGAAAGTGGAAAAGTTACAAGCTAAAATCTAAAACCAAAGAAGTGCATGTTAAATTAGTAAATTAGAATAGATCCCGATTTTACGTTTTACATTTGACATCCTAGATTACAAAATATCACAGGTTATAACTTATAAGCTAATGTACAATAAATAATAAAGCACTCTACAGTTTTCCCAGAAAACTCTGATTTGATTTAATTACTATGATCCAGATTCCAGACCGGGGTCGGAATCGGAATCAAAGTAGCACTAAAAAGATCTGAAATGCATAATGAATAATGAACCAACCCATAGTTGTCAAAAACTAACAAGTGTGTATGAGGTATGAGCTTCATAGTTCATAGATCCTGGGCTAATAAACGTCAAATGTCAAATGTCAGCGGGAGGGAGATAATTTGACACGAGTTGTGAAAGTGAAATGGGAAAAGCAACGTGTATCAGAAAAGATCCAAGACAGGAATAGAAACGGAAAAATCCTAATTTATTATTTAGTGTAGAGTACAAAGTACAAAGTACAGAGTACAGAGTATGAAACTGAGCCAAACGCAAAGAAAAAAGAGTGAGAGAGTCTTTGTACAAATGTGGTTCAGAGTTGCGAAGAATTATTAATGAGATTTAAATGGGATCTTGTCTGTCAAATAAATGTGTACCATGTTCAATGTTCAGTGTTCATTGTACACTGTACAATGTACAGTATAAAATGTACAATGGATAATGGGTAATGGATAATGGATAATGTACAGTGTAGAAATGGATTGTATTGTACTTTGTACTTTGTGCTAATAGTCAAATTGTATTACACAATGTTCTCTCTTGTCTTGTATTATGTTCCAGTTCTCATTCCGTTTTCACGTTTCCCATTTCCAGCTGAATTTGCAAGTATCTACAATCTACAATCCAAAATGTACAATCTACAATCTACACAGTATCAAAACAACTAGCATCCAGCATGAATTTCTATGAATTTCCCTCATCTATCTTCTATCTTGCATTCACAAATTCTTGTGCTTTGTGCTCCATATCCTGGTTTTTACTCTTCTTTTAATTCCGCACAAATCTAGAATCTAGACTGGATCTAGAGTTCTCGACCTCCGATCTCCAGTCAAAGCTGGAATCTGTTAGAAAATCCAATCCAAAATCATTCAAACTCTTTGGGTTTCACCGGGTGATGGATCGGTTTTGTCAGAATTAATAATAATACTACAAAGAATAATAGTATGAAACCAACACTGAAACCGATGCCAGGCTTAAAAATACAAGTAGAACCAGGACCAGAACCATTTAGAGTCTAGAGTTTCATGTACATAAATTGTGGCTGGTATCACTGTAACAATATTATTCTTTTAAATTGTATGAATATCATTAAATAGCATATAGATTCTAGAATGTATATCGTAGGATGTTGAATGTTGAGTGTTGAGTGTGATGGAAGGAGAGGGAAGCTCACCATGAACCATGAATCCCGACCACGAGTGAGTGAGTGAGTGAATGAATGAATGAATGAATTTGAATCTCGGATCAGTCTACTCTATACTCTATGCTCCACTCCACTCATCTCGTCTCTCGTCTCTCATCTCTGGTCTCGCATAATGAGAAACATGCATTTCAGTTTTCACTCCTCCTCTTTCAGTCCTAGTCATCCAAACGAGTAATGACAATGAGAATGAAAATGGAAATGAAAATTGTACTGGAGCTGAAAATGGAAATGCAACTGAAACTGATAATGGGAATGACAGTAACTGTGTACGTATTTGTAGTATGTTGCCTCTCGTTTCACGGGTCAGAGGGAAGAATCATTAGTCATGTCAAGTATTCCAATTCCCACTATTCCGGATCCCGGATTCCGGATTCCAAATCCAAAAACCTACCCAGAATTCCTATATAGATGGATAAAAATGTAGAGAGCTAAGAGCTCACTCCAGAGTCCAGAGTTTAGAATCTAGAGTCACTTTTGAAGAGACTTGAGATGAGAAAAAAACTGAAGGAATCCTTCCATCTCTAAATTTTAGTATCAATACTCTTCGTATTTATGTGCTCTTCTCGTCCTCCTCCTTTTTCTTCTTCCTTTTCCTTTTCCTTCCATCTACAATTTTACATTTTACGGTCAAATACATGTGTACTACGTATGTAATTTTCCGTGTGGTCTCAAGACTCACTTCTCAAGAAGTATGTGAGTGAAGGAGGAGGGAAAGCATCCCGGGGTTTCTTTATTGCTCATACATAATAATACCTAATACCTACGCATAAAAACCCAAGGAGAGGGAAGTCAAGAATCAGAAATCAGAGCAGAGATAACTTAACTTAACTGGCTCTCTTTCTTTTATTTCTTTGCCGTCCTCAAATCATTCTGATTGCCATTGTGATTTTGATTCTGATTCTGATTCCGATTCCGTGCTCCATTTTTTAGTCCACAAATATAACTGAGTTGAGCACATACAACATACACCCAACATACAACGCATCTTCTCCATAGTTGCAGTATATCTTTGTTTCGTGTCCTGAGACTTGAGTTTTGAGTCTTGAGTCTGGAACGTGTGCAATTCTGATATTGTACATAAATTTCAAAATCCCAACTTCTTCACAATTTTGACTGGCTTGAACAGCATAAATGTTTAAGGCCTCGGATACGAAGCTCACTAGAAAAATAACGTCTACCCGTCCTTACAGAAGTACTACCAAGTACTTGAAACGAGTTTTTAAAATTTTCCTACTTTAGTTCCAAATTTAGCCACTACATGGAGCCACTAATGAATTCCAAGTTTGCCCGCTAGATGATGGACATACACTTGCACAGACGGACACGACGATTACAGTAGTGAGCTTCGCTCCCTTAAAAGAGGAAATGGTGATACTCTGTACTTTTTTCATCTCTTCTGAGAATAGTTACACTGGACACATCCACATCTATAAGGTGCAATAGATGGATAGATAGATAGATAGAAAAAGATACTTATGGCTACTGTCGCTCTCTGAGTCTCCTCACGCCCATATTTTAAAGGAATTTGTCTCCAAGATTCGACAAAGAAAAGAGACGCTTTATCTTTGATCTCCTACCTCAATAAAAGTGTCCAGAGAGAATGGAAAATGTACAGTGTACAGTGGTGTGTGAACCATGTGCCTCTTTCTTGTCCTGTACTCTGTACTCTGTATTCTGTGTGCTTTTGCGTACATGCACTCCTTTGAATTCTAATGGTGAAGAAAAAACTTACATGTGTACATTGTACATCCATGTCCTTACTACTTGGAGTCGGAGACCTGACAAAGATCAGAGAGAAAAACACTGATTTACAAAGGAATATCAAATATCAAGTCATCTTCTGTTCTTTGCTTTTCTTTGGTGTATGCAGTATGCATGTGCTCCGTATTCAATATTCCGTGACCAGCCCATTATACATTATATACTGTCCATTTTCACGTTTGGAGCAGAGTCCCATTTGGAATCAAAACTAGATTAGAGCTTTAGAGCTTTCATGAAAATAAAACAACAAACAAACTCATGTTTTAGCAGTTGATTAAAATTCCGGGACAACTCCAAGTTTTTTGAAATGTCCTGTTTTTAAACCTGTGAAAAAATGCAGATCTTGAAAACTGGTGCCGCGTGGCGAAGGGACAGAATCATTGACAGTGTTAGGGGTGAAAGCTCAAGATCAAAATTACTGAAGACTTGTTTGTTTCTCTACTTGTATTTACTCCTCTTGAACTGTGGAAAGTGGAAAGTGGAAAATGTATGACACAAAGAGCTTTAAGAATTGTGGAGAGTAGAGAACCAGAGTGCCTTCC
>JABASP010001397.1:0-30008 GCA_019776565.1 Sminthurinus signatus | reverse complement strand
GTTGTTGCTGGGATGGATGTAAATTGTAATGGCTTGAAGTTACTTGTACTTGCTGTGGTGGTGCTTGGATAATATTATTTGTTTGTGATGATGGTTGATTTTGTCTTCTTATTAATGATGTTGGTTGTTGTTGATTTTGTCTTTGTCGTTGATTATTATTTTCTCGTACTCCTCCTCCTACCATACTAGTTGTATTAATTATACAACTAGTACTAGCGGTAATTGAATTATTTGGATAATGATTAGAAGGAACAGAAGTTGGAGAGACCATATTAGGTTGAGATGAAGTTGAGGAGATGGAAGAAGACACATTACTCATATTGTTACTACTACTGCTACTATTATTACTATTATTTATTAAATTACAATTATTTATATGATTTGTAATAACTGATGATTTAGATTTTCTATCAGAGGACGATAATGCTGATGATGATGATTGTGATGGAATTGTCATAATTGGTTTAATACCATTTAAATTCTTTGAACTAACAACACAATTTAAATGTTTATTAGATGATGATGATGATGACGTTACTAAATTACCACTACTAGCAGTAGCAGCAACAAGACTTATTAATGATGGTGATGTTGATGAAGAGGAAGTAGATAACAATGATGCTGCTGCTGGTGATGATGTAAATGAAACTGGCACTGTGGAATAAGGTACACTATTATTACTACTACTACTATTATTATTATTACTACTATTATTAACATCGTTATCTTGAGCATTTTTAGGTAAAGGTAAAATTCTTGTTTGAACTTGAATATTTTGACTAAGTTTTTGACTACTAGAAGAGGATTTTTGTGAACGTGGTGGTGGAGATATTGACGTAGCACTTGAACATACAGATCTTCCAGAATTTATTGTTTGAGATGGGGAACTATGAGTACTAGAAGTTGTAGTAGAAGTATTTGTTGCAGATGTATTATTACTACTATTTACTAAAGTAGGACTTGTTATGGAAATTATAGAAGAGGAAGAAGATGGTGTATTATTAATATGGCTACTACTACTAATATTTCCACTTTGATTTGACTGATGTTGTGGTAAGGGTTGTTGTTGTTGTTGTTGATGATGATGATGGCTTATATTAAATTGTGTACCTGTAGTACCACCACTTTGATTGTGATTTGTTTGAATCACTTGAGAGGGATGAATAGTTGAAGAGGAAGAACATAGTTGTGGATTAGGTGACTGTATCATTGTTGCTGTTGTTGTTGGTGATTGACTTCTTGATGGTGTTAAAGATTGTGGTGGACTTTCATATGGTGAACTTTCAGTACTATCCCATTCCTCTTCATTTCCAGATTCATTCCCATCTGAATTTACTTGTGTTGAAAAAGATGATGGTGTCATTGTTGTATTTGTAGTATATGTTCCTGTTATTAGCATCATATTATTATTATTATTATTGTTACTATTTGTCGTAGTAGGAGTACCACTACCACTAAAACTTGTATTCGTATTACTTTTATGACTATTATTATAAATAATCATATTATTAGTATTACTACTATTATTACTGCTGCTAGTACTTGGATTTCCCAATGATGATGATAATGAAGATGATGCTGTTGTTGATATGGAGGAATTTCTTGAAACTGCTGATATTGATGAGAGTTGTGGTGAAAGTTGTGAAATAATATTACTATTGCTGCTACTATTACTACTACTATTGCTATTTTGAGCCTTTGTTGTAGGATTTGGATACTGTTGTTGTTGTGTTGGATGAACAGCAGAAAGTGGAGCAGAAGTCATTAAAGGTGGAGGAGGAAGATTTGGTATTGGAAGTTGAGCATGAATTGGAATACCATTCATTGTCATATTTGGTGAAGTATATGCATGTGGAGGGATTAGAGGAGGTGGTGGTTGTTGTAAATGTAAATTATGATTTCCTATAGTTCCAAACTGTTGTGGTGGTACTTGTTGTTGTTGTTGTTGTTGATTTTGAAATGAATGTTGAACAAGTTGTGGAGAAGGATGATTAGACATTCCTATTGGAGCTTGTTGTTGTTGTTGTTGCTGTGGTTGTTGTTGTTGAACTGCTACAGCAACTGGTGAATATTGATGAGGAACTTGAGTTGGATAATTTGGATTTTGATTTTGACGTGGATGATGATGAGGAGTAGGCATAAACATTGTTGGATAAGGATGATAAGATTGTGGTTGAAGAGCAAAAGTTACTGGACTTTGTTGTAAACGAGTTGTTGTATCATCTCCTACTATACCATTTGTTGGTACAAATGGATATAATGAAGGTACATAATGAATGTAATATTGACCTCCCTAAAATTTCACAAGTGTCAAAAAAAAACAAAACAAATACATAAATTAGATTATTAAAGTTTACAAATTATATATTTTTTACAATAAAAAAAAAATTACATAATCATTTTATCAATTACTAAACTACAACAACTATTAATATCATACGTATCAGTGTGAGGATCATTGTATGTATACATACATACATATACATGTTATCAGTAAAATTATGAAAACAAGTAAAGTAAGTTAAAAAAAAAATATAAGAAGAAATATGCGTTTTTAAGTTTAATTACTTGGACTGGTGTGGTGAGAATTGATTGATTATTAGTTTGAGTATAAACACCAACTTTAGGAGCTTCAAATTTACTGAGCTGATTTCGAAACTTGATACCGTATTCATTTAAACTGCTGCGTTGATTAAAAGTAAATGCGGGATGATTCGCTGCTATTGTGTAGAGTAAGGCCATTTCTTCAACAATACTTTCATCCAATCCATCTATTCGTACAAATGAATAAAATAACAAGAATTTATTTTACATTTTACAATTCTATACTATTTGAAAAGAAAAACTTATATTAATTATATTCTTATGTTATAAAAAATGTTGCATGATTTTTATAAACTAACTCCTATTATTTAGGATTATCTAAATATTTACTTATGACCTTATATATATAGTACATACCATTAGTTTCCAATAACGACTGTACTTCGGTCAAAACTTTATAATAAACATTTGCGCATTCTCGATTTGTCGCCGTCATAAGTGAAAGGTACAAAATTAGACGTCTTCTTGATTGATCATCCAATAGTAGAGATTTTTCAGATGCTTTTTCATCTTTATTCTCTCCCCCAGTAGTATTTAGAGCTAATTTTCCATCACCAAATTGTCCATCTGGATGAGGTAACTGTGCAGTACCCGAGATTCTCATTTTATCTGAAAGTTGTTGTTGTTGTTGCTGCTGCGATTGTTGTAGATTTGTAGATCCTTGCAGACTAGGACGAATTGTCGACTCGGGAGCTAAATTATTTTTGATTAAATAAATAATAAAAGTAACAAAATTATTAAACTATAATCGTTGTATTTCATTTTTGATGTTGGTTTTTATACATATATATATACATTATACATAGATTAGAAAAATTCATTAAATACATTATGTTACATATTATATTTGTGATTTTTTTTTTGTTTGAAACTCACTAGTCGTTTGACTGTGTGGTATACTATTATTGTATACAACAGATTGAGAAGGAGGTCCAGTATATGGAAGATTTGAGCTAGGACTAGATAATTGAAGTGGTGTATCCATGAGTATAGAAGAAAGTGCCATTTTGTCCGTAATTCCAGGTCTAGAAGGATGTAAGAAATTGTTTGCACGATATTCAGGATCTCTCATTTCATGAAAGTCACGCCGGCCTAAATTTTCCACATAGGTACCCACAAATCGAATTTCAAAAGGGAGACACATGTCTAATAATGTACATAGAATATCCAGACGTCCAGCTCCGTGCTAAAATAATCAATCAAAGAAAAAATATTATTTATTATGACGTTAATATAGTAGTCCGCAAAATAAGAGGAATACACATTATTATCAACAAGAATGAAACTATAAAAAAACTTACCGATGAATGGAACCAGTCCACCACTTCATCTTTACAAACCATTTTCTGTAAAAACATATATAAATACAATAAAAATGTATTTTATAAAACAATCTTGATATATTCTGTAACGCATATTTAATTTTTATAAGTGTATATGGTATGTACATACAGACATATATATAATTGTAAGTTGGTAGTGTGTAGTACATTTAAGAAATATAGAATAATAATGATAAAAGTAGTAAACTTACAGAAATGTCGATTTAGTTAAGTATATTTTGACTTGTACACAGCACTAATATACTATAATAATTTATACGAGGTTTCTAAAATATGTTTACAACAATAATATTTTACTAATGTGTGTATATATATATTTTATGTTATATTATATGTATATTTTCAAAACAAATCACGTTGTAAATATCTAATTATGTACAAAACTATGTATACATGTAGTAATTTAATCGTAATACAACTATTCTTTGTCAATACTTGTTTCTTGTCTCCTTTTAGATAATATTAAATAATAATGTAGTTAGATATAAAATATAAAGGTATTATAGAGTAAGATATACATGTACAACAATGTACAATGTATAGTTTGTGATTATAATTTTATAAATAAATTATAAATAGTTTACAGCTCAATAAATCTCGGTTGTATTATAATATTATTATTAAGTATTACAGAAATATTTCAAGACAATAAATGACAGTAAAATGAAAACAATTTGAAAAAATATTTATGTGTTTTATAAAATGTGATACTTGTTGTCTATATTATTATATATTGTAAGTATGTATAATTTATAGTTTATTTAATTACATTTACATGCTCGTTGAATACTGAATGTTTTGTTGTTACATTTTTTGTTTATTTCTACATAGTTTTGGAGAGATACTATATTATTGTTATAATATGTATGTTATATATCATGATTTATAATTAAAATTAAAATAAGACTGTTGAAGGTTGTTTTTTTTTCGTCTGCTTATTCACTAAATATTTAAATGTTTATAAAATCAATACAGTGTTTTTGTTTCACACGCCTCTGCTGCAACAATGAATCTGTATTTTGTGAATATAATTAATTTGTTTTTTTTATCCGAGCAATGACTTTATATAAGTATTTTCTATTTTATCTTGAATTTTAACTATTGAACCTTCTCTGGTTTATATTTGTCTTCTTTTTTCCAGGAATCATAAAGAGGATGTCCATAATCCATAATCAAAATCGGTTAATAATAATAATAATCTTGTCGATGAGGCCATTTCACATCAAAACGGACAATTTTTCTTGTAGTTTTGAAATAATTAAAGATTAAAGTTCACTATATAATATAAATGTAACTCTCACATCATTAGAATGAATGAATTCCAATCACTAAGGAACCATTCATTGTTTTTGAACTCATTAAGTTTTTGTTATGTATTTTTTTATCACTAAAATTTTAATTTTTTTTTCACACTTCTACTTTTGTAATTTTTAGACACAACAGAAAAATGGTAATCAAAAAAGAATTTTCTACCAAAAAAATACACAGAGTCACACACAAATAAACAATTTTTTCCTGTAGTCCTGCTTTTGTTTAAAAAATAATTGTCTTTTGAACTATTTAACCTTTTACGATTTATAACTTTAATTATTCTGTAATATTTTTTTCTAAATTTTTCAGATGACTCGATTTTCTAAGAGCAATATGGGTCATATCCAAACGGTGTATATGACTTTACTGAAGAAGCCGATTCCGATATTTACACATTACACATTTGGATTCCGATCACACACAAGTTTCTTGTTTTTTATGTGAAGAAATAGTTGAGCACGACATTTTTGCATGGGCCCAAAAACCATACAGGGCTGATTGCTATCTCACCCATATGTAAATTCGCCCATTCTAAAAAAAATCCATCCCCATATGGGAGGGGCTGGGAGGGGGGTCAAAGTTCCCATTTATAATGCATTACAGAGTCACATTCCCCACACAACACACAACTACTCTAGAGGCCCTCCAGACAAAACTTGCTCATTTTGTCGAATTTCTAAAAAAAAACATGGCTTCCAGACGCCATCAAAGTTTTGGAATTTTGGAAATTTCGTGACTTATCTACAAAGCATCACTGGGGCGCCACTTTTCAACAGATTTTGGCGATGTTGTGCTCTATCGCTTTATTTAGGTCTAAACTGTGTGACCTCTAGAGGTCACACTTTTTCGAAATTAAACAATGTTTTGTACACTCATACGTAAATTTGTTTCCAATGAATCACTAAATTTTAATTAATTTCTAAGATGTTTTTATATTTTTAAAAAACTATTGGATTAAAATCGGCAAGTTGATTTTATCCAAATCTAGTGATGTTTCAAGTACCATACAGCACTGGTTCCTTTTAGATATAACCTGTAGGTGATATAGTGCATATATACATGCATAAGTACGGTCTATGTATCTACAGTCCCGGATACATTTCGATGTCTGAGCACATTGTAGATTATTATGTAAGACGGAGAAAACTGCTAATACTAATACATGTAAAATGATGATCATATGCTATGATCTATACTTATGAGCTATGAGCATGCCTGTACAGTGCATAATTGAAGCGAGAGGAATTTTAAAATTCAACGAGGTACATCATACTCAATGTTTCATCAAATTTTTAAATGTTTTTGCGACTAGCTGAATTTGACTCTTTCTGGGGAATCGAAGAGTTAATTAATCCCCGTAGTTCAACTACTACTGGTTCTCACGATTCAAAGAAGAAGACGAGAGAGTTACTGGCAATGAATTTCACTCTATACCTTTGTATTTTGTTCCGTACACTGTACACACATGTATATTATGGATCTGATGTCTTATGTGTTACAGATTATAGGAAATATTTAGGAGAAGTGACCAGTATAAGAAAGCCGAAAAAAAATACAATTTTATCTGTATCGGTCTTCGTCGCTCTCTATGTCTCTTTTACTATCACTTGTACACTAGTTTACCAGGGTATAATCAATGACGCTATGTGCCAAATATTGACAATTGTTTGATAGTAGATAGTCAAATTTCTCCATGTTTTTGCCACATGTCATGTCACTTTCTTCTGTAATTTTGAGTATTTACGAAAATTGATTCCAATCATTCCACTTGTACAACTTGTTCATTGTGTACAGTCTATATTTGTGCTCCTTTTGGTCCTTGTACCATGAAAATTGAGAACTGGACATCGGACAATTTTGAGTTACTATTAGAACAATAATTGTTCATAATTCTAACTTTAATTTGGAACGGTAACTAAATTTTAATTGAATTGTCAAATAATCCTCCGCATAGCTATGTGTCAAACATTTGACATTCAAAATTGTTTTGGTCAAATGATATTCATCTTGCAAATTAAAATGTCTTTGAATTTCCCATGTTGTCTTCAGTTCAGTTCAGGCTTTCGTTTGCAAAGAAACTCAAAAAAAAGTTTATTTATTTATGGAATATTTTTATAGTAAAATATCTTGAAGAGGTGAAAGTGTTAGAACAAAAAACTGAGTGTTTGCAATTTTTGCTTTAAATTTTGAAAACAAAATCCCTGTTACACAGAAGCTTACAAAAACGAACGGTTGTCAAACTTTGCACAAGCAACATTATTTTCATTGTAGTAATAACTTGGACTTGCTTTGTTCTTTCGTTTCCTATTTCCTATTTCCTATACAGAGTTGATCGTTTATAATGTCTAGACCACCAGTAGTTGGTTTTTCAAAAATGTTGGAGACAAAGGATTTCCGCTACAACTTCGTGACATTGAAATGGACACTTCGTTTGCCGTGGTATCCATTCAAATTTGAATATGAATCTGGAGAGGAGGGTCAAAATTCTAAAAATGCTAGAGCTGGTGGTCGACTCTGGATTTATCCAGAAAATCACTGGCGACACAAAATGTTTATTGGATTTAAAATCCTAATGGCAATTCACCATCTTTTCATCTTTGGGCGAGTTGTTCAGCCTCTACTTTTGGAAAATTCCTCATCTGAGAATTTGGATTTTCTGCCGTTCAACATTGTGGTTTGTTTAGTTTACGGTACTACAGGATTTTTCTCAATGATTCAGTTCGGTGGGAGAAAGGAGCTCAACGTCAAAATGTACAACGAGCTCTTAAACTATATAAGTCAAAATTCAAATTCGAATCAGCATCAGAGTGTAAACAAAACAAATTACCTCGTCCTCATCATCCGCTACTTTCCATTCCTCGTGTATTCCTTTCTGTCATTTTTCCCTGTTTTCTACGTGATTCAACCAGATTTGTGCCTGCTTCTCATTTCTTCAGTTGCTCACTCTCAGAGGAACTTCTTCACGGTTGGCCTTTGTCTCTTCTTGGACATTTCATTTGAACTGGACTGTATTTTCATTGGTCAGTTTTTCGTGGTGTACCATCTGACTTTCATCCTCAGGTTTTTAGACACGATTCAAAAGCAACAAGGCAAAATTCAGTGTGTTCAAAATACCCAATTTATTTTTATTATTTATTATGTTGAACAGTCAAACGATTTTTAATTATTCATGATTTTATTTTATTATTTGATTCGTAAAATGAGCAATCAATAATGAAATTTTTTTTACAGGGAGATTTCACAGCTGAAAGGGGTCGAAGCGAGACTCAGCTCCCCGTTTAGTGTGTATAAATCTCTGCGGGAACTGAACCTTCTACAATCGCTCTACAATCTCTTGTTCAGTGACGTCCTTTTCCTTGGTAAAATGATGCCCATGGGAGGGGCAATCGGATGCGGATTCTCGGCCATCCGAATGATAGGGCGGAGACCGATGCTTGGCCTTTTTTCTATAGGTACAATGGTAAATTATGTGCTTTCAGCAGTGGCTATGTTCGACACCGCTTATAAAATTACGTCAAAAACGGATGAGCTCAAACAGGAATGTCGACTCTGTAGTCAAAATCTGGCATTTCAAGTCAAGAGGATGGAAAATCGAATGCGGTTAAGAGGGACTCCACGGATGGGGATTCGGATTGGCGGATTTTATCAAGTGGAGAGAGAATCTACGCCGATTTTCATGAATTTCGTCACTCAACAAATCTCAAGTCTACTCATTACATTTAAATAAATGAAAACATCGTACGATTGAATGAACAATTTCAGTAGCAGTAGTAACTAGTAATATGCTCGTTACGGTTCGGAGAAAATGGAAGAACTGTAAAATGATTTTCTGGACATTGCTCAAGCCTCAAATGTCCAGTTGAATAGGCAAGCACTATTTTGGGGAGAAATGTGGAGAGTAATAAAGAGAATCCCGAATTAAAATGGAATTAAAGTCGGAGGATTTCATACCATGGAAAGAGCTTAAATGAAAAGAGGTAGACTTTTGCTCCGTGTAGCTTCGTTGCTGTTCATATTATGTAACTAGTAATTATTAAAATGCTCTTTACATTTATCTAAAAATCCGCACATGAACAAAAATGAAAAAGTCCAGAACAAGACAACTTTCATATTTTTTAATTAAAATGAATATCACAGATTTATTCAACAATATTTTTTTATCCTTTTACAATCTTTTGTCACATTTTAAAGTATTTATAGTTAATTTTTTATTATCATAGTTGTCATACATGATAAGGTACGAATTTTTTGAAAAGCTGTATATTTTGGTTTGTGTCCTGAATAATAATTTTCTTTTCTTGTTTCTTGTCAAGTATCTAATTATAATTTTAATGGCAATAGTCTCTGAACCTGATTTCAGAAAGTTCACAAAAGGTACATAAACGTACTTTGTTGCATGTATCATGTATGGTACATTTGAGTATAATATGTAAGACAACAACTGTAATAATTATAAGTGTTTTCTATTTGATTTTGCATTTCGCACAACATATGTTATATATTATGTTGAAGATGAGACGAAAAATGATGACCTTGCATCGTAATGTCTCAATATTATATATATATATATGTACGTGTCTAATATTTTTATGTTGTGTACATTGTACATCGTAAATAGTGAATAGATTTTTCTGTTTTCTTTAAATATATAATTTAGGGCATAAGATTTTAATTACATTATAATATATTCTTTATTTGAAGTTGTTGTATAAAATTTAGTAACATGAATACTGAGTATATAAGGTGTGTAGGTCATAGCTTTGTTATATTGTATGAGGTATTACTTAGTATAATAACCTAATTTATAGGACATGAAACATTATTTTTTAGCTTATTAATAAGTTAGTAGTTATTCTAATTCCACACGGTTACTGTATAAAAAAGGAACACACACATATTTAAATACGCGTTACATGTATAATATTTATAATTTTATGTACATTTATAGTTCTTTACAATTTACAATATATATCTATTTTACACACACATAATAAATACACACAACACTCTCAACTCTCACACACTCATAAATAGAAGTGTATACACATGTAATATACAAATAATCAGTAATATATTGTTATTTATTTATATATTAAGATAGAATTGAGGTACTGCTTTCTTATGTAAATGCTCATAAATCATAAATACGGATTTATCAACGGTGAGACATAAGCATTATTTACGAATCCATACAAAATAAAAAGAGAAAGGTACTGTGACGTCACCCGTTACTTTCTCTTTTCAGCTTGTGTCTTATGTCGCACCGTTGGTATTTATGTGTATAACAGATAAAATCTATAGATGTCTAGTATATAATTATGTATCATTATATTTAATTCGCACTTTATATTCGCACCAGTTGTAGTTGTAAAGTCATCAATGTAATATTATTATAATTATAAATTATAACAAATAACAAGTGGCAAAAAAATCTTATATTTTGTGTTAATATTTCGTGTACATTCTATTTTTCTATTGTATACTATTTAATGAGAAACAATAAAGACAAGAATATATTATCATTATACAAACATGATAAAAGAGGTAAATGGTGAAAGTCAAGCATTAAAAAGTACATAATATTATTTAATGTATACTGAAAAAATCTTTACGTAAAAGCTTAAAAAAAACACATGAATTTTTATTTTCTACGATGTGGAAGAAGAAGGAGGAGAAGAGCTCGGTGGTGTTGGTGGTTGTTGAAGAGGTAGTTCTTGCTGTGATGATTGATTAGCACTACTACTATCTACAGCTATTTCTGGTAACTGAAAACTCACACGTCGTTCATCTCTAAAAGTTTCATGTGATGGTCCTGTTGGACTCGAGGTCGAATCGTTTTCATTAGCAGTGACTACCGTTTCTGCTGCTACAACATTTTCCTCCGTATTATTTCCTGGTGATTGAGGAAGATGAAGTTGTGGTTGAGTTTGTTCCTCTACAACATCGGTCATGCTATGCCATTTTGGACGATTGACAAGGTGTACGGACGGTGGAAGAACATAGAGTTTGACTGGTTGTTCTGACATTTTCCTACGACCAATAACATTCATCAGTTCGACAGGTAATTGAATTTGTTGACGTTGTGATTGTTGATGTTGTTGATGTTGTTGAGCAATATAATCATGATTTGGATTTCGACTAGAAGATGAAGGGGATGGAGACGTGGAATTATTTGCTAGTGCTGCTGCTGCAACTACTAAATTACCAATTCCAGCATTATTACTTTGACTACTACTACAATCAGCTGATATTCTTTGTTGATTTTGTGATGATTGTTGCTGTTGTTGTTGCTGTTGGTGTTGTCTAGAATTACCATCTTCATCAATACTAGGAATAATATTACTATCTCTTGAAGAGGAAATAGTACTGAGCCGTCTTGGAACTAAAACTAAAGCTATACTATAAGGATTATTAGAATTAGGTTTTCTTAAAATGGGACTCGTGGGATCCATCATCATCCTTTCATCACATTCTTCCTCCTCATCTTCATCCTCCTCATTCAGTTCATCAATGTCGGACTCTTCTTCATTATCATAGGTTCCACGGATGAGTTGTCCATGAACTGGACACATTTCTGGCTGAATGACTACTTCCTCTGAAAAAAATGCAGATTGACGAACTAGTCGTGGTCTATTTGTAGCAATTTTTGCACTAAGTTCATCATCTTCAATGACTCCGTCATCATCATCATCATCATCAGCATTCCTTACTTGATCCTTTTTATTATTTTTTATCATACTTTGACTTTTAGGATTTACATTTTTATTTGTGGTAATGACAACTTTCTTTGTACTTGGAATATTCCCACCCATTCTCATACTACTACCTGCTTTCTTACTTTGACTAGGTTTTAGAATAAATCTGCTTGTACTTGTACTACAACTATTACTACTACTATTAAAATCTAATAAAGGTTCTTCCACCTCCTGTTGATGGGATTTTTGTGGATGTGGATGGGGCACCGGCTGAACACTGGAAGATTGTGTGGGTTGAAGTTGTACAATATTTTCATTATTTAAAATATTTACATTTAGTATTTTGGCAGACTTTATATTTGGCATCATGGTTGGAGCCGTGATTCCTGATGAAGTTGCGAGGACTGTCGAGGTAGTTGCTACTGCTGCTGATGATGATGGTAGTGGTAGCGGTGGTGATGTCGATGAGGCTGATGCTGCTGTTGTGGGTAAAATTGGAGGAGGAATAGGAGTAGAATAAGGATTAGAATTGACAGGAATTCCTCTTGAAATATTTCCATAATTATGTGTCGAGGCTGCAGCATTTGCCAGAGTTCTCTTTAAACTAGATTTCCCACCTCCGGAATGACTCTGAACATCACTAGAAACACTAGATCTGGATAGTCGCCATGTAGCTGTACTATTACTTGTGGCTGACGAATCATTTCGACTACTAGATAAATTTGAGTCCTGAGATGGTTTTCTTGTTACTGCCCAACTGTTCCTTCTTCTTGGCTCCAACAGTCGCAGAGGAATTCCACATCGACCCTTCTATAAAACAAGTAAAATAACCATATAATACGTAATGTATTTACTTGTCTTAACTTTTTTAAACAATGTGTGAAATGAAATTCATAAAATGTAGAAACTTACTTGTACTCGCCACGAATCAGATCTTGATGAGCTAAAGTTATCACTGGAGACTGAAGCATGTCGATTGTGTTTCTGTGTGTCTGGAGCATAACCGCCAGGTGTTGCATTGTACAGGAAGCGACGGACATTCCTCATCCGATAGTCATCTCGAGCCTATAAAGAATAATTTGTTCATTTTATTCAAGTTTCTCTGCTGTTTTTTTCTCTCTCAACTCTCAACTAATGTATTTTTATGCAAGTAAAACTGTCAATATATTTACCTTTCTGTTTGCCTCTTTGCTATTATTATGGCACAGAATGTAGCGAGAAAAGAAACGACCAATGGGACCATAGCGAGACCATCTAAAGAATTTTTAAATCAAAACCAGTGTTAAAAGCTTATTTTGATACACACAATACACAAATCAGAAAGTACAAAAATAATGATTACAAAATGTGGTTCATGAAAATAAATGAATAAGTGAAGAGTATAATATTAAGAAAAAAGTATAATATTGGACTGGAAATTTATATACAACACACAACAACCTTTGTTTGAAGATGATACTATATTATTTCAAGCATTCATACCACATACAATCGAGCATAGTAAATGTATGTATTTACCTTTCTGATGCAGAGATGAATCGATATTTGGCATTCCCATTCTCATCTCCTCCAAACCTACAGTCATAAACATAGAAAATAGAAATGTTACAAGATTAAATGACTGTGTGGTTTCAAAAACCATTGTAAGAATTAACAAGTCCTATTTACTACTTGAAGCGGTGCCAATCAAATGCATTCTACAGTGAACCCATTACCCATACTTTCTGCTTTCTCTTGTGAGCTTTCTCTGTACATTCCAAATTCCAAGCAATGTGCATTCACCACATGGACATGTATTTCTACTATACATTATAAACAAATTTTGATGCATAGATGTACGAAATATGCATTTCTAATGTGATGAATTTTTATTTTTCATGTTTATATCAGGTAATCGAGTGGAACCTTCTCTTTTTGGCCCTTCTCAAATCTCAAATGTGTGTATTTTCTATTGTAGAGAAAATAATTTCAAGCTGTACACAATATATTATGTATTATAAAACAAATAATTACCCAGAATGACAAATACAGGGTTGTCCATCTTTGGATGATTTTTCCACCAAACTACCCGTATTGGCTGCAGTTTGTCGGTTACTAAAATTTGAACTGTGACGACATCGACCAATCCCTCTGGTGACTCTGGATTCTTCAATAGCTTTACAAATGAGTACGCAGTCCTTTTTGAATTGCTTGGTAAGTATGGCCTTCATAATAAATAACAAAGAGATTTGAAATGAGTTTGGAGTTTGAATGAAATTTGATGAAGTAAACATCAAAAGTTAATTTTTGCAACTTTTAAGTATTAAGTGTAAAGTGTTGAAAAAAGTTGGAGAAATTAATAAAAGAGGTAGTATATGATAAATAAGTCATAATAAAAATGCTTACGTATAAAAACGGATTACAACAACTGTTTAAAGGTAAGATGAATACAGTGAAAACTTTTGCTTCTTCTAATGACACAAGTTGGAGGCCAAAAACGGCTGTGAGGGAAAAGAAAGCGATCGGGAACCAACAAAGGAGATCCGTGAAGACAAGAAGAGCCATCCTATAAAAAGAATAAAATATATCTTGTTTAAGATTAACCCTCATAAAAAGTGAAAGCTTTGAAAAAGTAGTGAATACATTTCATCTATATTATATTTTAATGTGCAATATTCTTCTACCTTTTGGCAATCCGAGTATCATTAGAGTTCCATGCTTGTGATCCTCGAATGGAGCAGTACATTTTTAAATAACAACCCATGAGAATGGTAAAAGCTACGCCATTAGCAAACCTGAAAAGATAAATTGGCTTTACATTGGTAATTCATAATTCATGTACAGTTTATAACACGAATTTAAGTGTGTAGAACGAAACATAAAATATTGTGACATTTTTATACAAGTCATTTTTATCAGTTTCCTGTAGATAAACTCTTTGTGTTTGATATTACACATATAATTTATTGTATAGCTTTTGAAAGAAAAAATTGAATTATCTACTATAGAATTTTGAAGAGATTTCCGTCTTACATTAAAAATACGACGTATGACATGCTTTTTGTATCTCCAGTTTCAAAGGGCAAACAGACAGCAAATTTCCGGTAGTCTGACACTCCAAATAGCGGTAAAATAGCCATAACCAGGGCAAAAATCCAACCAATGATCATGATATAGGTCGCATGTCGTAGTGAAAGTCTCTGAAATTTGGTAGAAAATCAAGGGGATGAATAGTACAAACGATCATTGATACCGATAACCCAGAACCGATTACGGATACCGGTATTCATATCATTGAAAACGTTGGCAAAGTTTCCAATTTTAAAAATATTGTCCCACGTTCCATGCTCCATTTATTAGAGAATAGAGAACATGCCCATAATATTTTTTCTATGCGTGTATACACCTTGTATTTTATTCTTTTCAATTTTTTATAGCTTTTTACAGGTTAAATGAAGTTTTACCTTATTGAGATGCATGGCATGAGTGATGGCATAATGTCGTTCCATTGTAATTACAGCTCTACAAAACAAATAAAATAAAATTATCATCAACCAATAAATATTATCCTCATTTTCTGTCCACTTCAATTCCTACAAAATAAACACTATACAACAACAACAGAAAGAAAACAAATCAACAACCAACTCACAATGTGTAAACAGACAGCTCAGAACTCAACACTCCAAGAAACCCTGCCATTTGACATCCTGAAAACACAATAAAAGTGTTTGGTAAACATTTACAAATAAAAATATAGAAAGTTTGTGTATTTGATGCCTTAAACTTTACAGGCCCACTCACCTTTACTCAGCTGCCATGGGATTGCAAAACGCCGGAACTCTCCCAGAGTTGCTGCGTCCACAACTGCCAAAAAACCTACAAATGGAATTATAATAATATTGTAAACATTTTACTTTGTAAGTAGTAAATAAATACACTGGATAATTTCCAACGTCGAATGAAACAGAAGAATTCAAGTCTCAATAATGTTAAATTTTCTCTTCATTTCTGAGAAACATTTTGACTACAAGTTGTTCAGTTTTCTTTGCAAAGGAATTATCGTAGAACGTTGAAGTAATGCAGTAAAAAGGAGAGTCATAAACATCAGTAAAGGGTTTGTACTTTGTACTGCCAAAACTTTTGGACTTTTGGACTATTATTCTAAACACACATGAGTGTCTTGTGTTTTTCTATCATGGAAATTCATTCTGTTACATTTTATAGATTTTAGGCCTGCTTCAGCATTTACGCAGTAAAGAGTAAAGAAATAAGCCTGTTATCTATTACAGTAGAGGAAAAACATCAATGTAGAATGTAGAACAGTAAAACAAATAATCCAACTTTCCTAATAATTGTACACTGAGCATTGAGTAAATGGTCAAAATAAATAAAATTATCCTGGAGTGAACTTTAGGCTGTTCAGTGTTCAGTGTTCAGCCGATTCAATTGTTAAATTGAAGAGTTTTCCACTACAGACTACACACTACACACATAATACAAGTGTAAGATGGAAGTGAAAAACTTTCCACATATGCAATATACTTGCAAGAAAAAACTTTGTACATACATTGTATATATTGTATTGCACCAGTAATTCCATTTTTAGAAAACTGAATAAAAAAAGTTACAGCTATAATATATGTACATTGTACATGTGTAACTACTTGTAAAACTGGAGAAAATCAATCGCTTTATGTATTTAATAATATCAGAAGTTGGAAGAGAAATTTTAGCTTGTTTCCTTCTTTCTTTATTTCTCAAGTTATCTTTAGTATGTAACTTTCAAATACGGATATGAAATGCTTGAAATTTGAAATGAAATGCTGATGCAAGATTTGCAATATTTGTTAGCTTTGCGTATTTTACATGTATAAATATGACGGAAATTTCAAGTAACTCACCCAAGTAAACGCCCATGAAGAAATCCGCTATGGCAAGATTACAAACTAGAAATCGAGGAACGTCCATCTTTGTTCTAGCAAATATCAAAACAAATACGACGGTTCCATTCCCCATGAGAGCGAGGAGAAAGACGACCCAAATCTGTGGAAGGAATCCAAATATTAAAAATGTAGATTTCCAAAAGCAGAAGTGGGCAAATGAAGTTGTGATTTTATTCTAGAGTCCGGATATAGATTAATATAGAAGAATTGTAGAAAAATGTAAAGATAACGCTCTTAAAATTAACTTACGGAGCATCTCAAAGTCCACCAGTCAAATAAATCATTACAGGGTAAAAATGGACCTAAAATTGTTCAATGAATGATTTTAATTGAAAATCAAGAAAAACAGAAGCTGAAAATCTGTTGAAATGCTTTTCAATTATACACATACCTGGAAGAGGAATACATTGAATGTCTCTTCGCAGCATTTCTCGATTTGCAAATATATTCTGATCATCTTCCACCAAGGAAGGGTCAGTGGAGAAAGCTGAGCCAAAAACTTTCCAAAAATCTTGATTGGAAACTCCTCCATGGTCTGAAAAATTATCTAAAGAAAAAATATATAAAAGTAAGAATTAGGAATAAAACTATAATATTTCTTCCCTACATCAAAATCAATATCAAAAGCTATGCTTTGTAAACAACAAACTTGAAACATAAAGAAAAAGCTCTATTATAAACATTAATAATTATTATGGTAGTATTTTATACCTAAACCAGGCCAAAGTTCAGACGCCAGATTAAGATCCGACAGTGCAGAGTCAAATTCTTTGTCCGTGGGGTAGAAGATGCTTTCTTGTAGTGGCGGCTCAATGGCAGAGGATTTTGCCAAACCATAGGACGTGAATTGGCAGCAGTGGTAGGCATAGGAGAGTACTAAAAATTCATAGCATTTTAATTATGCATCATGACAAAAGTCGATTGCATCATTCACCTCAACTTTATTGAAATTGCGTTGGTACTATGACCTTTCTTTTCTTGTACATTTTATGGGATGTGCATAATGCATAATGTCTATCTATGTGCAATGTGCATAATATATTTTGTGCATGAGCTGTTGATTTTATCTATTGTGTATAGTGTGTACATACCAAGTGTTCTAACTCGAGGAAATGCTGCTGGTCCAGGAAACTCTCTCAGATTTGGATTATTTGCTACTTTCAAATGGGTCATTGAACTCCATCCGTCCGAGGGAAGTGTTGGAAAATAATTGTTGCCCAAGTTTCTAAAACAGAAATTTCAGAACAATAATTTTCTCCCATTCTCTGCAGAATTAAAATTTAAATGAAAATTACATACATCAAAAACAGAAAACCATTGTATTTATAATTTGCTCTAGAAATACACAAATTTTTTTTACTTATAAGTCTGTAGACTCAGATAAAAACTAAAACCAAATAATTAGGAAAAAGCTCCATTCTGAATTTGAGAAAAACTCATAGATTTGTGTTTCAAGTTCCAACCCAAAAAAGTAATTTTATTTCCTCAATTTTTCTTCTCTGTATAATTTTGTCTCACATATCAGACGCAAGACGCAACTACTGTGTTTGTGGGTGTTAAAACTGATATCATTGTATAATATAGTAAAAAAAATAAACTATTCTTTTCCCATTATCCAACTTTTTACAGACGTATGTGTAAGAATCCTAGAATCTAAAATCTAGAATATAGATATTTTATTGTATATAAGCATTTAAACTTATTTTTATTGAGGACACATAAAATCCGTAGGGGAAAAGGGATGGAGAAGAGAGTAATGAATACGTTCAAGTGTAATACTGTAATACTTATTGGTTTGAAATCCCTTGACCATTAGTCATTACATTGTACATTACAAGCTCAAGAACAAACCAAGAGTCCAATAAAAGACGAGGGAAAACCAATAAAAATGGTAATCAAGTTGTAGGAAATGTCGGGAACTGAATAGTTTTTATACAAGTAATACTGCAAACTAGAATCTAGAAACTAGAGACACATACATAGAACATAGGACATCTATGGTAAAAGAGAAAGAAAAACTTACAAATCTTCAAGTTGACTCGTTGGTAGAAATGCTTCAGGATGAATTTCTCCAATGTTATTATAGCTTATATCTCTGAAAAGAAGTAATGGTAAAAAATGTCACAACATGTACAACGTTCAATATACAATCTACAAGTTACAATCATAACAATAGTACAATAATTAAAGTATACACTATACACTCATTTGTAGATGTACAAATATATGCTATTTTGTATCCTATTGTAACTGTTTGATTTTTCAATCTCTTTTTATGAGGTTTAGAATGTCAATTGCGGATTTTGATGGTATCAAACTATTTTGATCCTCCATTCTTTTAAACGAGGCCGACATTTTACATTTTACATGTACACACAGACAAATTAAATGGCTAATGGAGAGTGTAGAGAATAGTTCAGATTTAAATTAGATACAAACAAAGAAATCAAGCTTAAATTAAATAGGTACACTTTACATTTAAAATGGACAGTATCACAGAAAGCATTTTAAAATGAACAAGAAGCCCAATGGAAAGTCCAAATAAATAAATAAATAAATACATAAAAGTGCTTCAAGTAATTTTTGGTGTATATCTATTTATTTATGTTTTCCGTCTTTCTACTTTCTACCTTTACACCTCTACACTTTATGTATGTACATTCCACATTGTACACGCAAAATTACTTAGTCGTTGTGACAAAGACACATAGATTAATAAATTCCAAGAAAGAAGAAAGTAAATATCAAATGTGACGTCCCACAAGCAAAATGTGAATTCGGCCATTTTGGACTTATTGATATATTCGAGTAGTTGAGGTCAAGGACTAACTACCCTGAAAATTTCAAGTCTTTAGCGAATCGGGAAATATTTTTAAAAAATTCATGAAATTTTATTTTAACATGTAAGAGATGCTGTGCTGGAAACCGGCGCGTCGATTCTCTCTCTAACCTTACATGGCCGAACTCACATTTTTCATCTAAGCGATCACAAATTGTTTTAAAGCTTGTATTTTATACATGATGTACCTAATGCACTACACACTACACACAACAAAATAAACTAACAAAAGATGTGTCTTTTTAATCAGAGCAAAGTCGGATGCAGAAAATATACATGAACGTGTGTATAATACACAGGGTAGAAAATAGAAAGAAAATGACCTCAAAGATTGCAACATGAGTCGTGTCATGCATGTAAAATGTGTGCAGTGTATAGTGTATAGTTTCATACTTTCAACGGTATCCTGTAGATTGAACAAGTTGATAGAAAATGGAAAGAGAAAGTAGAAAGTAGGAATTTTCACTTACAGCGTTCGTAGTTGTGACAGTCCTTGGAAAGCACCAGCTGGAATTCGGTTGATGAGATTGTGGCTTAAATGAAGATCATGAAGTTGAGATAATTCCTGGAATCCCCTCTCTTCCAACTCTTCAATCTCATTTGAGCCCACGTCCCTAATCAAATTTAATCTTTTAAATCACCACCATTCTCTAACCACAATATAATAAATTGACGAGTGTATCCAGTATCCAGTATCCACTCCACTATAGACTTGAATCTTGTACACTGTACATTGTACAAAGTATACTCACAAGTTCATCAATATTCATTGTTCATATGTCATGCATCATGCATTAAAAACTAAAAACACACATGCACAAATTGCACAATGTATCATTTAATTTATATTGTTGCTGTTTTTGTTTGGTATTGGTATTGTTTATTGTTCAAAATTTCAAAAGAACACTGTACAATTCCTGGAAAATTCAATAAATGTTGCTACATAATACATAAAGTTAAATAGGTAATTTAATCATACTTACAGTATTTTCAATTCAGAACAGGCTTCAAAGGTTGGGAATTTATTGATATTATTTGACTTTACATCCCTGTCAAATCAAGTAAAAATAAATAGTGATAAATATTTACAGTTTTTTCATTAAATTCCTGTTGCATTTCAACTATTTATTTACATTTATTTTTATTTTTTATTTGATACTTTTTGTTTATGAGTTTATGTTGCATGAACAATGAATAATGTTGGTCTTACAAAGATTTGAGCTTTGGTGTAAAGTAGCAAAGACGCTGTGGGATGCTGTGCAAGGAACATCGATCTATACGAAGAATCTATAAAGAGAAAAAAAAGTCCATATTCTATGTAAAACATAAACATTTCAAATTTCAACCAATTTTATTGGCGATAGAGCACATAAACTTTTGTATTTTAGTTACAATTTGAATAATATATGCAATATTAAAGGCTTTGTGAAATACTGCAAGTTCAAAGAATTGTATTATTATTATTATTACTTCCAATGCAGTTGTTCCATTCAGATGAGGAAAATCCGTCAAATTCTTTACATCGGATAAAATCCTATGCAAACAAACAAATAGAAAGAAACAACATTACAATTTTACACTTGAACTTTTTCTACAGAGACTGAGACAGAACACAGAGGAGACAGAGGGAAAATAAACAACTTTTCGACTAGCTGAAAAAAAAACTTGTACAACAAATAACATCTTTTGCACAGTTTTTCCATATGGATGTACAAAATTTATGTATGTTTTATATTATATTATGTAGTGGTAGTTTGGAAATGTTGCAAATTGAATAAAAGAGAAGATGTAAATAATATATAAAAGCATAAGGAAAGAAGAATGAATGGATGACTTACAGTTTTTTCAAGTGTCGCAAATGTGTGAAAGCATCTGGATTCATCCATTTCAATGGATTCCCTTTAATTTCCAAAAGAACAACTTTTGGAAGGATTTGATGAAAAGGGATCCCGATTTCCACAATGCGATTATTCGCCAAATTTCTGCAAAAAAATACAACAAATATAACTTGTAAAAGTCCATAAATACCCAAATAAACAACGGAAATGCATGTCTATGCACATATGCAAATTTCAAATGCAGGGTAGGAAAATAATAAAACTCTGTTATCTGTTACATTTCATGTTAGTACATATCAAATGATTATTTTTTCTGTGCACAACAGACAAAAGACTGCAATAAGTATGGGCTCAATTGCCAACTTTCTTCGTGTATTTTTCTGTTTGTAGTCTAAAAGTAATTCTTAAAAGTCTACAGTGTGCAGTGATTTAAATCCAAGAATAAAAAAGAAAGAAAATAAACAGTAAATTTACTTACAATTCATGAAGATTCTTCAACTTGGCCAACGCGTTGGGGATTTGTGTAAGTCTGTTGTCATTAAGTTCTCTAAAAATAAAATTCAAGGAAAGTTATTTTTGAAACTTTGTTTGAAATTTGAAATACTTAATATCATGAATTGTGATAATAATAATGATCTCTTACAAAATATAAAGATCGGAAAGCCCAATGAATGCTTCAGCGTCAATATCTTCAATTAAATTGTGACTCAAAATTCTGGAAAAAAAGACAAATCATTATTAGATAATAAATCAAAGGTAAAAAGAGGATCCACAAGAATATCCCTGCCAAAAGTCAAAAGTCAAAAGTATTAATTTAATTTTTGATTCATTCTTACAATGCGTGAAGTTTTGAACTATTTCCCAGGATATGATTATTAAGGCGATTGATACGATTGTATGCTAAATTTCTGAAAAAACACCCACATCAAGACATTTCAATTAGACTCTTTTATACATGAAAAATCATTAATTTGATTCTCACACATCAGACATTATGTATCTTTTATGAAGAAAACATATGAAAAAAGACTGGAATTAAAAAGTTTCTTTGTACTAGAATACTACAAAAAAAATTATAGATGACGTAATACAAACTCAACTTACAGTATTTGGATTTGTGGTGGGAGGGCATGAGGAACATAAATGAGTTGATTTCGTGATAACGTCAGTTCTTTAAGAAATTTCAACGAGCCGAGGAGAAGGAAGGCATTTGAATCGATTTCATCTATTGAATTTCTCTCCAGTTCCCTGCCAATTCGAACAAACGATTATTGATACGATACTTTTACTCCACTTTCTTTCTCCCGAAGCTTTCTACATTCTGTACAACACATGTAATATCGTACACCATACAATGTACAATGTACACTTAGCTTTCAGTTTTTAGTTTTCTTCTTCAATCAGAATTGACATTTCAAGCCGTCTTATTTCTTATTCTTTTTACCCACTTTTTTTTCTTTACCTTCCGCTTCAATGTAATATAGAATATAGAATATACCGATAGAACAGTCAACAGACAAGAATCGAAAATCAAAAATCTCAATATTGACGGTGTAGCACAGAGCACAGAGCACAGAGGACAGGGAAAGGAAGAATGAAAAAAGACATAACATTTCATTTACTCACAAATCCATTCTCACTCTCTCTCAACTCTCTCAACCCATAAACTTTCTCCTTTGCCCCGTTAACTTTCTCCTTTCTCTTTACTCTTTACTCTTTACAAACATTACGTTACGCTCCATGCATGCACAATGCACAAACATAAGTTTAAGTCAACAGTCAATATTTGGTTTCACTCCTGACATTTTCCATTTCCTTCACATAAAAATCCCACAAATGCTCTCCCATTTACTACAGTCTACAGTCATAGTACATTTCATTCTAGTTTCTAGTTTATATTATATTACATCACGTCACCACGATTCCCACCAGTTGTTTATTCATTCATGAAATATTCCAAATTCAAGTAGATTCAAGTAGAACAGTCAAGCTATTACTATCATTTTTCAAGTTTTTTAACCTCATTTCATACCGTATATTTTTCATTATACAATTTACAATATACACAAAAAATCCATTTGGATTTTTGAAAACATTTATCAAATTGGGACTTAAGATTTAAGACTTTGTTTAAAATGAACAAGGGAAATTACGGAAATTTTTGAAAATAGTTGCAGTAATTTCTTGCTTATTTATTTATCCTTTGGATGTAGTGAGTAGTGGGTGTATGATTTAAATTCTGTATCATAACTCATTAATCTCATTAGTCATTAATCATTGTTTATTGCTTTTACATTCTAAAAGAGTAACAGTACGCCGTTGGAGAAGTTGGTGAAAATGCTCATTAAATGTATACTTGAGCTTGAAATAGATACCTATACAAAATACAAAGACACATACAGGCATTGTTTGCCCGAGTTTAAATATATCCAGGATCCAGGAGAAACTGGTTGGACGTTAGTCTTTTGTCTAGCCTGTGGATTTCTATTTCCCATTGAGTTGTCCTCACTTCATGAATTGCATTTCCTGTCACATTCACTTAGGATAAAGAATAAAGAGTAAAGAGTAGCTAGTCTAGAGACTAGAAACTAGAGGCTACAGAGTATAATAATAAAGAAGTGAACCAAAGGAGAGATCCATACAGGCAGAGATATAGAAGATAGATAGAAGATAATGAAATCATGTGGGAGCCGTAGGTGAAATAAAGTTTTAATTTAGCTCACTTAACACCCCAAGTTAACATGCCGCTAGTTTCTAGTCTCTACATTCTGCATTCTACATTCTACATGTAGTTAACATGCTCAATGAAACGACCAGATACCAGATAAATTAATTAACTTACGCTCCACTTTCCAGTCATTCTCATCCTAAATTACACATTACACAGACAATGTGAGATGTGAGTGCATGAATGAACCGTGAATCGTGAACAATGGAAAGGATACAAATGGATATTATGCACAATGCACAGGTTACTCCAAGTTAAACCTTGACTATGAGTTATCATTAGTTTTCACGCTGTGGGCTGTTGGCTTTCATTTTTATCTCGCCTTTCGTCTCTCGCCTTTCGGATAAAGACTTCCCGTCATCTTACTCACTTATTCCTTACCCCTTGTTTCTTTTAATTATAGACAAAGCCCATAAACTCACCGTAATATATTATTTAGTGTGAAAAAATTACACTTGCTAATACAGACATCGTACAGATCGTAAATAGCACAGTGCTTTCACTTTAGTATTTTAAAATGTCAGATTTTTCTTTTTACAAGTTACTTTTTTACTGTCTTTGGACGGTTTATCCTTTATCCTGAATTTTGAATATATTGAATACTTTGCAAAAAACTTTGGATTAAAAATCAAAAAAATTAAAAATGATAAGCCTCGGAGATTTTAATAAATCTTATAATCATAAATCTTGGTAATAATTACTGTAATCTTGATCTAAATATTTCCTGCTGTATTATTAATTATTAATTAGATGAGAGATTTTGAACTCGTAATTAGACTCTGTATTTATAATGTGTTATATACAAAATGTTATGCTTTATACTTATAATAAATTATTACAAGATCCAGGAAAATTAAAATTAAATATAAGAAAATGGGACATGGGATAAAAGATAAAAGGACTCGTGGAGCTAAATTATTTCTCTTTCATTTTCATGCTCATCATTATTATGATTAACCATGTTTAATGTTTACCCTCTATATTACAACAAAGTATCTTCATTTCCCCAAAACTAATAAAACGTTTCTCCTGGTAATAAAAGTGGAGGGGGAGAGGAAAGTTCTTGGATTTCAGTGTTCCAAACCATATCAAAAACCCAAAGAGAAACCAGGCCACAGAATAGGATGTAATGTATCAACTAAATAATCTTCCTGTGCCCAAAAACTTTTCCTACACTTGAAGAGGACTAGGACGAGTAGTAATCCGAGTTCATTTTCTATACGATATTATGTATAATGTACATATTAGGGACATTATGTAAGTATATTAAGTATGTACAATGTACATCTTCAGTTTAATATATTAAATATCCAAAATCCAACTATTTCCTCAAAGTTAGTTAGTAAACTTTGGACTAAGTAGAAAAAATGAAAGATAAAGTTGGAGAGAGAGAGTGGATTGAACTTTGGGGAAACTGCGAATAAAAATACCCTTTGGTTTTTTTGTTTTTTGTGGTTTGGTTTGGGTGAGTTTGGTTGATTTCTTTTGGAGTGTGATATATGAGAGGCGATGATATGATTTGCGTGAGGATTGATTAAACAGAAGCTGTGGTGACATATGTACGACATGAGACATAACATCGGTATCTAATATTATATAATATTCTATCATTTCTATATACTTATGAATTCCCTTTACAGTTTCCAAAAGGCAACTCAACCTCAACGCAATAATTTAGAAAAGCAGGGAAAATACCACGAGAGAAAAGAGACAGAAAGATAGAGAGAAAGAGAGAGAGAGAGAGAGAGAGAAAGTGCAGGCTAAAAGAAGGGGAGGATTTGCAGAGTTGCGAATAAAATTATGACTCCCTTTCACCACGATATGGAGAAAGTTTAGCTTGACAACTTTATGGTTATGACGGACTTGCGGATTCCAATTCCACTCCATCTTTTTCCCCACAGAGAGAATGTAGAGAATAGAGAATCAACCGCAAGAGACTTGTACACAAGGAGACAGACACAAACACACAGACAGAAAGAAGTAAAAGAAAAAGACACACAGTTCCAGTTTGGGGAATTTCAACCACAATTTTGTACACAGAAACCAGTCTATAATTTCTTTTTTCGTCTTGTCTCTACAGTCCAGATTCCAGATTCAAGTGTCTAGTGTCTAGTGTCTAGTCTACATACGCACCACTCACGCAAAATACTTTTTCGATTACTCCGGCATTTTCTTTACACTGTGTCCTACATTTTGTTCCTTGTACATTGTACAATGTACATTGTAAGTACTTTCGCATACTCGGAAGTTGGTTGTTGGTTTGTTTAGATGGTTCTTTGGTCGTCGGGAAATCCAACAATTTAACTTTAAGCTTATACACATGTTCAATGAAAGTTTCCTATAAAGTGTACAGTGTACGTTGTACTTATCTAATATAAATGTCGGATATGGGATTGTAAAATTTCCATGAATGTCTACAAGTGTCCTCCATTTCCATCTATCTATTCCATCTTATCATGAGTATTATCATTATTATCATTATTATTGGTATACATTGGAATCAGAGTCAAAATCGAAATTGGATCTCTTTTCTCCCTCTCTTTTTTCCCTTTCAATATCACATTAGCCATTAGACCAACAGAACACTGTACACTGGATGCTATGTGTTATGTGTAGCGTAATGTAATGTAATAGCATGCAATGAGATTCGATGCAAAATCGACAACCAAATCGGATAGTCTACATTATGTACATTGTACATTATACCGTGCATTTCTCTCTCTGCTTGAACATGGTTGAAACCTTTCATTGGAATTCAAGATTTTTTCTACCAATTTACGTACAGTAATTTCTATCTCTCAGACATCCAGTCATTCCCTTTCCACGACACTGACGTTCACCGTTATTCCTCCACATTACTCTGAGACCTATGATTTCTAGATACTAGATTCTATGCGCGATGAGGAAAAAACCGTCTGGAATTCCAGAATTCTTTGACTCTTCACTTTCTTCTTCTTTTTGCCTTTTTTCTGGCATATTAGCCATGCAAAAGGAAATCTAGAATCTAGAATATATGGTCTACAGACAACATTCAACAGTCTAGAATCTAGAGAGTAAAGAGTCTAGAGTCTAGAGTCTAGAATCGTCAGACGAGGGAATACAAATGTATTTTGCCTCCTTTTCAGAGAGCTCCATTCTCATTCCACAATGTAATTTCTGGGTAATCAGACAAGAATAAGTGAAAGAGGGAGCAAAGACACTAGGAAAAGGCGACAAAAGAAAAAAGAAATTCAACATTCAACATTCACATTCCGACAACCCACGACCGGCAACTGAGCGAACAAACTAGAAACTAAATACATGTAATGTTTACATGTAAATCCAAATGTATAAAAAGTCATTGTTTTCTTCTCCAACTCACTTCCATCATCATTATTATCATAGTCATTCTCATTTCTCCTCTGGTTAGTCAGAGTTTTTCTTCAACTTCAACCGCCTATAAAATAATGATTAAAACCTTGTACTTTGTACTTTTTACATACGTTTAGGCACAGAGTTGGAGAAATGGTGAGCTGGAAATGAAGAAAATGATTTAAATGCCGTCTGCCATCTGAATCCAACTTGAGAAATGAGAAATGAGCAAGCAAACGGAACAAAACAAGAAGAGTTTTGCTTTTTGCTTTTTGCTTTTGTCATTCGACTTTTTTGGCTGGATGCTCTTTTGATTTTGTGGACTTTGTGTGCGGTTTTGTCGTTTGTAATTTGTAATTTGTGAGTTGTGTGACTGGATTGTTTAATAAATATAGTTAATATGAGGTTTTGTCCCACTTTATTGAAATCCAGATACAATACAGTAGCTTTTTCAAACTTATCTACGTTGTGGGTTGGAGATATTAGCATAATATTATTCAAATTTTGGACAGTGCACAACAGTGATTTTGAATTTTGGTCTAGATTTCCCATCTAATTTATGAAGTATTCTATTAAAGACGAAATACTGATGTGCAGGAGACATTATACATTATGTATTATGTATTATGCAGCGCATAACAATGAGATGGAGAGAAAGATAATGATGACCATTTCTCATCAACAATAATTTCAACCTACAACCCACATCTCCCACTCTATCCTCTCTTTGGTATTTCATGTTTGTTTTCTATTATTCTTCGTAGGGGTTTTCTTCCATGTTACATACGCTGTATGCATAATGCATAATGTATTATTATTGTTCTTGTTTTTGTTTATTTTAAAATTCTTATAGTGTGGATACAGTTTTAAGGGTGGAATGGAGTTGAAAAAATCTGCTGCTCTTCTTATTTTCCCCCGGAGATCAAGATAACATCTCGTCAAATCCTCCATATCCTCAAGTATTTACTGTTCTATATTCTAAATATATTCACATTAGCTCCACTCTCATTCTAGATGTTGTACTTTCTTTACCATTTACCATTCAAAATCTCTCAACAGACCAAACACCAACTACCAAAAGGAGCAAAACCCATCTAAAATCCAAAATCATGTAATCATCTTCCTGTCTTAACTACTTTTCTTTATTTTTTTTTCATATTACATTTTCATTTTCATTTTATTCCAAGGCAAATCTCTGTTTACCCATCTATACATAGATCTCTCCTCATCTTTTTCTTTTCCTCTTTTTACTTTCTTCTTGTCTTTTCTTTCTTTTTTTTCAGTCATCCTATGTAAAAAGTGGAGCTTTTGTATTATGTATTTTCTTCCACAACATAAATTTGTACATCTAACTCAAAAACAAAGTACCACATCAAAATGGTAAAGTATAGATAAATTCCCAAACGGATTCATCCAAAAAGTCCACATCATAAAAACAAGCATTATATAAACACGCAAGAAAATACTATAGCTGTAAGCACAGAGATGGAATATATTTACTTTTCTAATACTTTGTATGTTTACCTAAAGACTAAATATACATTTGTAAACTATATCCCAAGTTTTAGTATACTTTTATAAACAGAGGTTTTTCAAAAAATGTGGCTGTACTGTCTTTATTTATGTTTGGTTTTAAAGTTAAAGACTTGTCTTAATTTGCATGTTGTTTCAATTAAACTTGTAATTATTTCAAGTCATAAAGGTCATAATTCTTACAAACACAATTATATACATGTACAATGTACAACGTGGAATGTACATTATACATATGTTGAAAAGAGAAGTGGGAAATACGTTTAAGACATCAAGGAAACAGCCTGCAATCTAAAATCTAGAATCTAGAATGCAGCATGTAGAATGTAGAATGTAGAATCTATAGCCTAGAAAAGAATCAAGGGAGGACAGAAATGCACAATAACCGGCGATTAAGTAAAATGAAGAGATGTTTGCGGTTGACTTTTACTTTCTCAAAGTGTACTTTTGGGCTACGGCAATTGTAAGATTGTTTTATGCGTCTACATTCTACATTCTACATGTTTATAAGTATGTTGTACTACATGTACAATTCACAGCGTATGTACTTGGTCTTTTTTGGTCTAAATTCTATCAACTTTGTATACAAAAACCATGTTCAATGTACACTGTACATAAGTATTTTGGAGACCGGCATGAGCAATGAAAGAATGTTAGAATACACTCGCCCTTGTATAAATTCAAGTCAAGATGATATTGAGCGTGGAGTATGGAGTATGGTTATAGTTGCCAGACGTACTTATTTTCGCAGTACAGTACTTATTTTGAGACCCCTGTACTTCTTAAAAAATATTTTCAATAAGTACACCAAAATGTACTTATTTTGACTTTGTGTACTTAT
>JABASP010001396.1:0-30015 GCA_019776565.1 Sminthurinus signatus | reverse complement strand
TGAATATTATTTGTCAACTCTGTATTTTTAACTTAAATCTTGAAATTTGTCGTAAAGGCTAACGCCATATCGACCACAATAAAATCTTCTATCTATCTATCTATGTGACCTTTGATGTAAAAGAAAAATCATGCTTTTCATTCAAAATTCTTTTTATGTAATCTTATGTAAATGTTTCAATAAAATATTGACCTTTAAGATAAATAAAAAAAAATCGTATTGTGTCATTTAATCAGTTTCCATTGCACTGACAACTCTTTTTTTGTCATTTCCTCTTTTATCTGTCTACTTCTCGACTACTGATCAGAATAAAAGGTCAATGGAACTCTGAGTTGTCCCTTTATATAACTTGAGAAATTTTATGTACATTGTCATAAAAATTTGTATAGGGATTGTTTTTTGGTTGTCAACAAAACAACAATAGACTGAGAGGTCATAAAAGAATGAAGGAAAGATTTTTATGATTTATTATTCTCATGCTCCTTTTAAAATGACCAAATATTAATACATGTATAATGTCTACTACGCCTGTTCTAAACGTGAGGAGAAACAAAACATATGCAACTAAAAAATAATAAATGAATGTACTATTTATATAATGCATTTCAAAGTGATAACAAAATGGGACTTTATAAAATACTAATTCCATTTATTGTCCTCGTGGTGTTAGTTCAACTTGTTGATGATGTGGAAGGACAAAGACGACGTCGTGTCAAATCACGAAATCTCCAGTCTCAGAGGCAGTCTCAAGGGCAGCCTCAAGGACAATCCCAGTCATCTTCCGGACAAGTAAATGTGAGACAAGTAAATCAAGTTCGGCGGTTAAGTCAGCCTGGGCGAAATGGAATGCGCGGGAAAAGTAGAAGTCTTACTGGAGGAGGAAAATCCAGAATAGAGTAAACATTTTTAGAGTAAAGAAACTAATTAAAATGAATTCAGTATTCAGTATTTTTAATTTTTCATTTTTTCATTATTATTTTTTTCATAAAACAAAAATATGAAAGATGAGTGTGAATTATTATTATTTTATTTTGGTTTTAGTGGAGTTGTGTATCGAGTGAGAGCAACTGATCAACATGGCCTCAAGGCACTCGTCACCCTACAAATTGATGATAAAATTGATTTGTGGACTCCACTTCGGTAAAATTCTTGATACATTCATGGGAACTTAAATTTTCTATTTAGGTATTTTAGAATAATAAAAGTAATAAAGTTGCCATTAAATTAATTACAGAGTTGGGAGCTTTGTCACAGTGTTGGTTCTCGCGGCCAAAGCAAAGGAGACGGAGGTCTACTTTTCGGAAAATAATCTAGAATTTACTGTGAGCACTCCGAGTCTTCAAAAGTAGGTAAAATTCCCCATCCAATCCTCATTGAACACTCCAGCATTACCTTTTATCTCCTTTTATTTTCTTTGAATCTTTTTTGTAGTTTGTATGACGTTCATCGTGAGAACCGGAAGAGCAGGAAAAAGGACCAGAGCACAAAAGACATCACCTGGGATCAATATTATTCGTATGAAGAAGTAATATAAATAAGGAGGATACGTGAATCAAAGTTACAAATTATCCTAAAATATAATAATATAAACTAAAAGCTGTACCTAAATAGATATATGAATAATTTTGATCACAAAAACTCCACCATGTAGATTTATGCATGGCTTTCAAAGTTGCAAAAGGATTTCCCAACTCTCGTCAGTGTTCAAACTATTGGTCAGACCTTTGAAGATAGGGATATAAAGGTCGTTAAAATATGTAAAAATGGATGTGGTCGAAAACCAGCAATTTTTTTAGATGCAGGTAGAAAATCTAATCCACAAAGATACGATTTTTAGATATTTGAACTTCCCTCCAAAATTGGTTTGAATTTGACTCAGTTTTACTATTAATAATAATTATTAATTGAATAGGTTCGCATGCAAGGGAGTGGTTGTCCATTTCCACTTCGACCTACATAATAAATGAGTTGGTAACACATGCAGGAAAATACTCGAGCATTCTAGACCATTTAGACATTTATATGGTGCCGATTTTAAATGTGGATGGTTACGAGTATTCTTGGAGAATTCCATGGTGGCGGAAAAATCGGAGGTACAATGGAGGTCGTTGTCATGGAGTTGACCTCAATAGGTAAAAAATAATAATTATTATTGTAAAATAATACTCAGTTTTAACACACAGTTGAATTCCAATACCATTTATTTATCTGAATTGAAATCTTGAATTAACTAGGAATTTTGGTTACAAATGGGGTCGAGCGGGATCTTCAAATAATCCTTGTTCAATCGTGTATAAAGGACCAAAGGCTTTCTCTGAAAAGGAAACACAAGCAATTAGAAGTTTTGTGCTGGGACAAAAGAAAAAAGGAGTTCGGTGGGAATGCTACATCAGTCTCCATGGTTTCGGACAAGTATGTTCAAAAATATGTTTTTAAATGCCCAACATTTTTGAAAAATGTTTGTTAAAATTTTCCCTTTTTTATATTTCCCGCCCAATTTATTTATTTCGTTTTTCATTTCAGTACATTCTGACACCGTGAGTAATTTTTTCATACTTAATATTTAATATTCACATAATATATATTGATACCAAAGTGGTAAAAGTTACCACAAAAAATGGGCAACTAATTTTTTTTGTTTTTGATGTAGTTGGGGTTGGACGAGTAGGAAACCCAAGGATTACAACGAGCTCGTGAGTACCATCCCTTCTACAAAATAACATTGTTATATAGCATATTTAAAAATTAAAATGATACAAAACTTAAAAAGGGTCAAAATACGTAGAAAAGATTGGGTGACAAAATGGCGGATGTGATTCAATCCGTTCATAGAAAAGCATTCAGCGTTGGAAGTTCCACTGCACTTCTTGGTGCTGGCGCGGTAAAAAAGACAATTAAATTCAAAGTTTAGCTTTTTTTACTTGAGCATTTTTTGTATCCTTGGTTTCATGTTTTTAAGGCATTTTCTTATTTTTTTTATTTCTGGAAAACTCAGGGAGGGTCAGATGATTGGATGAAGGCAGGAGCTGGAATTCCATACTCATATACTATTGAAGTAGGTCCAAGTGTGGATGATTTGAGACCCGGGACTGCTTTTGTAGTACCGGGAGAAGAGATTCTACAAATTTGTGCGGAAGTATTCACAGGAATACAAGTACTGTTAAATTCCTTTGCTGATAAGTCTATAGCCAACCCCAGTTCAATATCTAGCCAAAAAGGATTCCGAGTTGACAAAGCTGTTGCTTCTGCTGTTGGAGAAGTCCTTGGGTTAGGGGGAGGAGCAAAAGGAGGAGGAGTCACTGACCTATTTGGAGATTTCCACGACATCTGACGATCTCAATCATCATTATATTAATAATAATTTTATCTTCTCTATTCTTAGTTCTTAACTATAGTAAAAAAAAAAGTAAATTGTCATGTAAAATGTAAATGTTGTCCAAAAAAACTCAATATTATTATACTAAATACTTTACAATAAATCAAATAAAAACTAAAACACAAAATATTGAAACCCCATTTTTGTAAATTTACGAGATTGATTTTATGCGGGATTGACCATGAGAAGTCTTGTAGAGTTACTCAGTACAAATTTGAGGATGGAAATGACTGTCGCCTTTTTCACCATAAAGGAAGATGCCAGCTGAATTCTTATAATTGGTAAGGATTTGGGATATTTGGCCATGAAAGGGGTCATTTCCCTCCCGATTCCTTCCACCTTCATCCGCATCTTGACTTTCCTGGAAGCCGTATCAACTTCCGCTAGAAACATGAATAAACCCAGGAGGAAAGTAGTAGTTGTGGATCCAATTACACCGAGACAAATAGCAATGTAGCCATGCATTCTTACGGCAGAGTAACAGCAAATCACGCCTAAAAGTATCAAGATGACCTTGACCAAAATGAGAAAGGAGCCAAATACGAGATTGCAGTATTTCACTGTCATTTGGAGGGAACGATAAACTGTCATGAAAATCCAGGCTTTTGAACTCTCCTCCACATTTTCCGCACGAATCCGCCTTTGAAAACAGAATTATTATTAAAATGTTGTACAATTAAACTAGGTTATTATCATGGATTTTTAAGAACATTTAAAATTTAAAATTTAAATGCTGTACACTGAAAAACACAGAAGCGCCATAACTTAAAATTTTGAATTTCCAACTGTTTGTTCTTAAGTCACCTGAGATGCGCCAAAATCCCCAAGAATAGACCACAAGAACCCACAATATTGAAAACTATTATGAAAGCATTTCCATGGTAATTGAACTCATAGTACATTTGAAACGTGACAGAGCACATCCACACGATCCGCGCCCATCCCTGTGAAAAGTCTTGATCCTCCCAAACTGAAGACAGGAATTCCGGTGATGTCGGTCGAAGGAACGAGTTTAAAGTGACCAGAAATGAGAGGAAATTGAAACCATAGAAGGTTAATCCAAAAAATAAGGCACAAATCCTCATCACAAATTTTTCCTCATCTTTTGGATAATGAGCTGATAGAATAAAAAGAAAAGAAGAAGATGAAATTTACCAAAATTTAATAACTTTTTTTGAACTATATTTGAGTTTTGCTTTATATTGTACCTTTGATAGCAGTCCCTAGTTGAATGTAGACATTGACAAAATGTGGGAGAGTGCTCTTTTTCACCATATAAAAAATTTGAAAAGCACTGGGAAATGAGTAGTAAACGATGGTGAACAGCATGTAGATTTTCATTCCGGTTGAAGTCTCCTCACTCAAACATGATTGAACACTTCGAATCACCACAAAAATGTAGTAGCCGATTGTCACCATTGAATTTAAATGCCACCAAAAAAGGTTGTGCCTCAGTTTCAAAAATTCCGGTCCATCCTCATCCGTCCAAACAAAGGGGTGGATGTGAAACCACTGGCTAAAGGTAAAACTCCTTTGGATGTTAAACAAAACTTTGGGAGAAAAAACACTAGTGTTGGTCTCTTTCCTATGCTTCATTCTTCTCTTAACTTTGACATGGAATCTTGAAACAAGGACTAGCTCTAATAGACTCGGACTCATAATCTCGGACTTATAAATATTGCCATAGCAACAAACAACAAGGTTACAATTTACAACTTCTCTCCTTAAAATTCTAGATTCTGTAGGTATGCTAAAATGTTCACATGGAAAGCAAAAGCACCAGTAAAATGTTGTATGTTTCATGTGTCTGATTCCTGATAGTACTTTCAGCTGTTTATGGACAAGTGACAATCTACAATCTACAGAAAAAGTTTTGATTTAACCCAGTATATTTTTTTTTACTGTTTACTGCGGTATTGATTGTTTCTGCGTCATGCAGAAACATGTATACAAGGCAAATAGACTATAAAAATCATAGTTATCGTACATAGACGTTTACATAAACTAGAAAACTGACTGTTTCGGTAATTACTTAATTAATGAAATCATTTTTTATGACTTTTACCATTATTGAATACCAAATATATCGTACGCGTTATACGATGTACGATTCGTACTTACGTTCACCTTAACATTTACGTTGACGGTTACCGTCGCGTCTCTTTTATGTGGCTTAATATAATTAATAATCATTAATTTGAGTATTTATTGGATGTGATATTTGATATTGAGCAATGGATTGGCTTAATTTGCTTTGTTGACTTTGGCAATACGTGAAAAAGAATATTAGTTATAGATTAGAGATTTGGAGAGGCCAATTTTAAATGACAACGTGAGCTGAGAGCTGAGAACTGAGAATAGGTTGCACAATTTGGTGCATGAAAAAAACGGTATAATTTGCAAGCCTATTGATTTCTTATTATAATTACACGGTCGGGTAATATTCCTTTAATTGACAATCAGGACATACAAAAAATAACTCACTAAATTACTAACCTACTATTGCACAAAAATAATTAGACTAAAACACTATTGATGTTTTTGAATCATCCAGCTCGGATTCGGATTCCACTTTAAATTCAAGGGCTTGGATTTCCTCTCGAAAGTATTTTTGAATTTCTTTCAAATCCTCAAAACTTTGATAGTTGTCATCACTTATTCCCAAATTGACGAAAAGCTTCCCATTGTAGCCCGTACTGGTCAAGTATATGGCTGGAAAAAACAGAAAAAAGAGTTTACGGGTAAAAAAACATAATAATAATTAATACTAATAATAATAATAACAAGTGCAACAAGGGCGGGGACTTTACAACCAAAAAAAACACCATTTAAAATAGCACATTGTAATCCTTGAATTTACTTTTAGTTTGCAAATATATGCCAATTTTTGCACAAAAACATACACTTTACGTTGAAATTTTTTGGAAAATTCTTAAAATGTTAAAAATTTCATCATTTGTACACATATGTGTACAAATGATAAATGTACAAATGATAATCTTTGTACACACAAAGATTTTCTGCCATATGGCAGAAAATCTTTATAGAAAGATAAAGAAGGTCACAAACAATGATTTTTTTAGCTCTGTGGTTTTTGGTAACCTGAGACTAAAAATGTGCAGATTCTTGCTCAGATAAGCATATTTTTGACTAAGTTTAATGTGCTCTTTCGAATGGTGTATGATTAATCGAAATGAATCTGAAGGGTCCTGAAAAAACCATGGATTTTTATATTAGTGGCTGATAATAATAATTATTAATAACTTACCCGCAGTAGTTGCAATAGGTGACATGAGTCCGTGGATGTTAAAGGCTGGTATTCCGCAAAATGAAAGGTGCTCGTCAAAAGTCGGGACATTAGTTGAGATCATTGTGAGACCCATTTTGAAATTAGTGGGTTCTTTCCATTTCTCAGGGAGTAGTCCCATTACTTGGAAGAGGACGGTGATTATCAAGGGATACCAAGATTTTAAACATTCGGTTGACTCTTGCTGTATAATCTTCAGGATTTCTCGTCGATCATTCAATCCGGTCGGAAGCGTCGCCATGGCGCCCGTCCTAAAAGTCAAAAACCAAAATGAAGCCAAAATGTGTAAATTTAAGAGGTTTTTTCCCCTTATCCTTGCTAACCATAAAATAAAATATTTAGTTTTTTTTTTTTTTTTTTTAAACATTTTAATTTTTGAACAGATTTAAAATCCTTACAAATTGTTTGAAAGGTGTGTTGTCCTTTTAGGAATAGGAATAGTGACATTTGTATGCAAGGCAGCGGGAACTTCAAGTTTATGTCGAATCAAATATTTCCTAAAGGCACCCGTCAAGGCACACGCAAGAATGTTGAAAACCCCCGGATTATTGTTTTGAATGGATCGAATCCTCCTCATTCGTTCAATTGGAATTTGGTCCAGGTTTATAAAACGGAATTTGGTTCGAAATTTAGGCCAACGAGTTCCTCGATGCCACACATTATCATCCCAACTGTTGACTACATAGTAGCAAAAGTCATAAAGACAGTGAATGGGAGTGAGAGCCATTCTTAAATAATTTGACCTTTTGACCTCTTCCCGCTCCCCCTTCAACTTTGCATTTTTAGCCACTTTCTCAGTAAAGGAATCAAAGGGACTTTTCACACCGGCCAAATGAGAGACAAAAGTAATGTAAGACAACCCATCGCACAGGCAATGATGGAAACGACCAACTAAAATTGTCTTTGACCTTTTATTTCCATTTCCAGTTGTACTTGTTTTTGCATTTGAATTTGTATTTTCATTTGAAGTTGTGCTGGCCTTTTCATGAATTAAAAAATCCCAAGGTGACTTCTTTTGAGGAAATGGAGTCTCTGCCAATTTTTTCAAAAGGAGAGTCACTTCATCTTCATTTTTTACATTTACATAAGTGTCCTCGTATTCTGGGAGGAGGTCCTGAAGCCTCAGTACATGATCCTCTATTTGAAAATCCCGCTCATTCTTCAATACAGAAAATCCCATCCACGTGGTTAAATATTGAAAGAGTTCAGGAAAATATGGTTCGGGTTTCTCCCTCTGAAAGTTATCTAGTTTGTTTTTTACTAAATTTTGAAACTCCTCAAGGTCTAAATGACCTTCCATTTCATAATAAGAGATGACAATGGAGGCTACATCTTTTTTACTGTATGCGGATTTTACTAGATGAATTGCACTCATCCCACTCAAAAAATCCCCATAGTCTGGCATAAACCATTTTTTGTATAGACGTAACCCCGATCGAACTGCGTAGAGAATCCCAGCAAATAGTAAAATGAATGGAAGTAAAAGTAGTAAAATTGTAAATAACAAACAGGTGAAGATTTGTCGTCTAAACACAGTTTTATTCACAAAACTCATTTTTATACTCTCGAGTATCGAGTATAGACTCTTTTGAGTTTTTAATCTTGAATCTTGAATCTTGAATTTCAATTTCCAGAGTCTCTAGAGTCTAGAGTCAAGAGTATAAAGTTTTCTGCACAGTTCCTTCAAAGTTGTAAAAAAGACTGGAAACTGGAATAAAATTGATTAAATGGACGCTTTACCTTTACATTTGCTTTTGTGTAACTACATTTGATTTTCTGATTTGAAAGGGGAATTGGGAATTACACATTAAAAATCACAAAAGTTGTTGTTGTTATATGATTACTCCTTTAAATTAAACTGCACCATCCACAATCCACATTTTAAACTGTATAGATCCAAGTATTGATAATGATAATAGGTTTATATTTGATGTAAGTGTATTATATATTTTATGACGTCCAACGTCCAACCAAGTCAATCGGATTTTTCCATGGGCAAACTACATTATAAAAACTAGAATTTGCCTACTTCCAACCCTCAATTCTCAATTCTCAATTTTCTCAACCTCAACATAAGCACAATAAATATAAAATACACACCGTAATAATATGTTTAATGTATAATGTATAATATACAATGTACAATGTACAAATTACCCATTACCTATTACCTATTACTCATTACACACGTTACACATCATATGCGCTGCATGGAGATCAGCACGTTCACACGAGTAATTTTTTGAAGGAAAATTAAAGTATGATAGTGATATTGATATTGTGCCTTCTTTGTGTTTTTTCCCTTTGCATAACAACTTTTTTTTTGTTTAACTAGTTCAGATACAAAATACAAAGAGTACTTTATTATTTTTTTTAGTTGTTCCCTTCAATCAAATTATGATGCAAATCCAACTTGTACATAAACTTGGAACTTGGAACTCATGGAAGAAAAAAGGAATGGGAAAACTGTGCGAAAATACAAGAATAAGACAACAATTTAATTGTAAACACAAAAGACACTGTACAGTGTATAAAGTACAAAGGTACAGCTTTTCAACTATGAACTATATTATGAACTGAGAATAGTTTTATATTTAACAATGCGTACAATCTACAGGGATTATTGATTATTGAGCTTTGATGCACGAGTATTTCACACACAGTCCAGAGTTTGTCTACATTTTGTATCGAGGTTAAACATAAATATGCTTTGCATTATATAAATAGTAAATGGTAAACCAAATGGTTTTCTGATGGACAAAAAGGCAAAAATTCCATTTCAAATAAAAGATAAAAGTAACTAACTTTGTCTTCAGCCTGTATAAATATTATTATGCATGTAGTTTGATAAATGTAAAGTAAATTTGTTAGTAAAGCTTCATATGTCTCATTATGAAAAATGAAAAACGCAAATTAACAAATGACAGTTTTGTGTGGAGGTGCACGCCATTCTTTTTCTCACACGTTTTGTATTTTTCCTACAATGTAAAATTGCAGCTTCTCATGATGAAGAATGAAGAGTCAGCAAATGCTCATGCTTAAAAAGATAAAACGTAAACTGTATAGTTATAATAAACAAATCAAGGAGTTAACATTTAAAATAAAAAACAAATGGTTTATATATTTATTGCCAGTTAAAGTTATGTGACAGGCGCCAGACGCCAAAAAAGGATTGACAGTACTTAACAAGAAAAAAGATGTATTATGTAGTGACAGTGATTAGTTGTATCAATCAAATTGCAATGGTTTGTACATGTTCAAAAGTTTGATTCACTTTGAGCTGTCCGGTTTTCCCTTCCTCTTTGTTCAGCTTGTTGTTTTCCTCTTGTTTCATTTTTTCCTTGTTTTGAAGGTGGAGTTCTAGAATCTTTTCCAGGGATTCCAGCTCAAAAGTGATTGCGTATCCTTGACCTTTATTTACTGTTTTCAAGTAGGAAGGAACTTGGTCAAGGAAATCTAGGATTTCATAGACATCCTTGATCTCATCCTTGTCTTTTTTCTTAAGCTGTGATTTCCCACTGATTTTTGTTTCGGTTTCAATTGTAGTTTCAGTTTCTTGTACTTTATTTTGACTGGGTTGTGTGGAATTATTAAAGTGACTAGAATTATAAAGATTTGATGAATTTGAATTTGAAGTTGAATTTGAATTTGAATCGGATTGTGATTTTGTAGGGAACTTCCAATCAGATGGGATTGCTGCAATATCTCCAAACATGTCAAGTCTAAATTTGGGGGCATTTGGATTCTCTTTGAAATAGGTGTGGAAAAGTTGTCTACTCCCATTTGGATAAGATTTGAGGATTTCCATTTGTTTCACGAGATGCTCTTGTACACTTTCTCGGATTTTTGTCATCCTCTCCTCCTTTTCACCCTCATTATTTTTTTGCTTCTCCTTCTCATTCGCGATACAATGTTCATCACAGAGTATTTCATTATTAATTGGAATGTCTGTGTCCGTATCTGTTTCAAAGTCTGCGTGAATCTGATGTCGAAGAAGGATGGTGAATGAAAGGCCGCGTTGAATACCCGTGACCATGTAATCTGGTCTCATAGTTTCTTCCTTCCCTTTTGGTGGGGAATCCACTCCCTTTGTCAACAAGTGTCTGAGTCTCCGATCCAAGTCCGGTTGCATCTTTGTCCATCCCTCGATATCAACTGAGGTGAAAGTGGTTCCCCAGGTGAAGGTCACAGCTCCCACGATATCATTCAAAGTCAAACTCTGAGTCAAATGAAAGTACTTTGAGTAATTTGGATTCTTTACAAAATCCTCCAGCTTCGGTTTCGTGTCCTTACTTCTCTGGTAGTTTGTGAGAATGTCCTCTTGCTTCTGGATGAGAGTGGAGGTGGTGGTGTAAAATTCACGTGTGGAGCGATGAATCAGTTCTGGAGGAAATCCAGAATTATCATTGTCACTGTCGTCATCCTCTTTTATTGAAGATGTTGTGAGGAGCGGGAATGAAAAGATCCACAGGAACAAGGAATATAATATTTGTGTCTTCATCTTTCTTTGGATTTGGATTTGGATTTGTATTTGAAAAGCTGTCAGTGTTTATAAAAATATAATGAAATACATAAATATGACATAAGACATAACATAATATAAAATAGCTTCATATTTCACTCTTTTCATTTGTCAAAATTTACAAAATAAAAAACAAATAAAATTCAATGAAACAGCTCACACATGAGAATTTACAAAATAATTTAGTTACATTTTCTTACCTTTAAGCCTTGAAACTTGAGACTTGATATTACATGGATTTTTTAAAGTTAACTTTTAACAGTGCTCTAGAATTTAGAATTGTTTCACTTCAAGTACATTTTAAATGGACCAACTTTCAAAAAGAGTCATGAAAAACATGTGTGGTTTTCCATGTACAATGTACAATGTAAAATGTAAAATATACAGCGTACAGTCTACAGACGCTCTTTGTGTTTCCCTCCACTCCGAATCCCTCCGTTGCTGTGGCAATCCACCCCGAATATTAGACTGTTCTGTTGTAGCTTTACTCACCACTCACTACTTACACTTTAATACTCTACTCAGGATTCAGGATATGCAGACAAACGTTTCTTCCAGGCCGCTATGAAACTGCATTGCTTAGTCGTATTTTGTAGTTGTAGTCGTAGATATTTAATTCATGGGCCGTTCGTAATGTGTGCGTATCTTAAAGCAGAGTAAAAAAGACGAGATGTGATGATATGTACGATGTGCGTAGTACGTAGGGCGAATGAACAGATAGAAATAAACGGCAAGTGTTTCAATTTTCAATGGTCTAAAATTATAAAAATCTGTTGGTCTAATGTCTAATCCTAGACGCAGACATCAGCACATTTTCATTCAGCATTCAGCACTAAGCATTGAACATTGAACATCCAACATTCAGTATCTGTCACTTATCCATTTGAATAGAAAATGAAACGTCAAGGGCGGTTGTTGACCACTGTAATCTCAGTTTTTTGGCCATTTATAAGTCTACATTATTTGTATAATGGATAATGTATGATACGGAAATGTAAAAGACTACAAAGTATATTAAATATTAATGCAATGCGAATGGTATGAGAATTATGGGACAATGGACTTAGATAACTGTTAGTGTACTTTGTATTTTGTATTCTGTGTGACAAGTGACGAGTCTATAAAATTAAAAGGTTTTGAAAATCAGATCATGATTCAGAATTGATTTGCTGAAATGTTTACTAGTAATTTGACCGCATGTTCAAGGGAATGGTGCTTTGAGCCATTCAAAGACTAATTTATAATCTAGCATCTACAATCTATACAATCTTCTCCAGTGAGAATTTATACCTACATATCAAATTTCAAATCATCTCAGGACATTTAATATTACGTTTGAGTTTCACAGTCTCCTTTTCTAAACAATGTTGCGTCGTAGAAACTTTTTAGCGATAGGCTCTCAAAATTGGTCTTAGCCAAAATATACGCTGGTTGATACTGAGGTTGCATGTCAAAAAATGTGATTTTGTTCTTAGTTTGCTCAAGAAAACGCCGATGAAGCTTTTGATTTCTTAAAATGGATGAAGCTTCCATTAAAAAAATGAAATAGTGCAAAATTTTAAATTTTCTTTATTTTGTTACCTGTTCAACGTTGAACGTTCGTCACAGTTTAAAGTTTTTAAAGGTTGCGACAACAAGACAAGCATCAAAAACCAAAAATCAAAACAAAATGACAACGGATGTTTGTCGCTTTGACTTTGAATAAAATCAAATTAGAGGTGTAATCAAATAAAAAAGTAGTTTAAACTTTAAACGGAACAAGTAAAAACTCAATTATAACATCAAATCAAATCAGAGCAAATGAAAATAAAAATGGTAACTTCAATATTAATTGTAAATGAGTGAATACATACATTCTACACATATATTTTAATCTGTGTTTATGTGCATAGTGAAAAAACAGTAAACAAAGAGCTCCAGAGTTCATATCACTGGGAAATCAATAACATTGCATTATCATTATCTGTCAGCTTGTAATGAGTTGAAGAGGATTATCTATAAAAAATGTTGTAATGTGTGTAGTTGTAACGTCCGCTACCTTTTTTTCTGTATTACGAAGCTTATGTTTAGTGTCTTGAGTTAAGTACGACTACTTACTCACTATTTATTATAAACTTTAGTCTTACATCTTGTTAGATTACCTTTAAAACATGAAACATGCACTATGGAATTGTTTCATGTACACTAAGGAAAAAGTATGGAATAATTTGTAATTTGTACTTTACACCTACAAGTATTTTAGTGGAGGTAAAAGGCAAGTATTTTTCAATGTACTTGACTTGTGCTGTGTCTAATGTCTAATGTTTGTTTCTATTACATCTATACATAGGTAAATATGTATGTACTTTGTACTTGTATGTCTCCTCCGTGGCCTTTAATTTACTTTGGTGTACATCCGTCCTCTCTCTTCACGTTTTTCTCTCTTTCTGTGTCTGTGGATGCGTCTGAGTATGTTTTTGTGTATAAAGTATACAGTATGCACGGTGCACGGTGCACATATTTATACCCATCATTTTGTCTTGTCCCTTCGGCTGCTGCTGCGTAGATTCAAAGCTTTGGAGATGGGAGATGGAGAGAATTGGGAATAGGGAATACAGAATACAGAGAATACTCACTCGCATTTACTCACACACTATATGTAATATGTACAATGTATAACGTACCCTATACACAAAATTGCTTCTAGTTTCTTTGGAACACACGAGAAAAAGAGTACACAATAAGTATTATACTTTAGACTTACTTACTTACATGATGCTGTATATTATTCTGTATTCTGTACCTAGTATCTAGTATCTACGCTCTACACTCTACACTCAAAACTCAACATTCAAAGTGTAAAGTGAATCTACTCTCTACTCTGGGCTACATGTAAAATGTAAAGTGTGGAATTGTATCCGAATGTTACTTCACCAAAGGACAAATCAAAACTAATTTGTTGAAAATGAACTAATTTTAATTACTAGTGTCATTACGCATATCTCCAGTAAATGCCCATGGACACAGTGTATTTTAGGGCAAATTGAAAGTTGAAGCTAAAGGACAATTCAACAATTCAACTCTTCACAATTCACAAACTGTCAACCGTTAAATTTTTTACAATTTACACTCTTTTAGTTTGTTTTTACTCAAATAGTTCTAAAGTTGAAAGTGGAAGTGGAATACTTTTTTTAAATTGAAGATTCAGCTATTTTACCTTTGTTTAGAATTAATAATTTAAATTGACAGCAAAAAACTGTATTTTAATTATTGATATAAAAGTCAAATAAAACCAGCGGACTTAAGACTTACGGGAAACCGTTCAAAATTAATTACAAGGTAAAAAAAAAAGATAAAGATAAAGATAAAAGATAGAAAAGATAGAATAATATTATGAAAAAGTTTGAAGATTGTTTGAATTCTGTTTATATATTGAAGCGTAAAGTTTGATTTTAATGTTTGTTTGTTTTTGTTTCAAATTGTGTCTAGAAATTGATGTGGAAATGTCACTGTTTGGCTACTCGTGGCTGGAACCGAGTTTTACTCCATACTCCTTGAGGTCACGATCCCGCTCCTCCCGAACCAGAACTAGAACGAGACAGAGGACGACGAGTGACGGAGACAATCTGGAGTTGTCCACTTCCTCCAATGGTTCCTCCCCCTCCACCCCTCCCCTTTGGACACCCTCCGTCTTTGACTCCTTTGTCCAATTCTGTTCCTGCATCCCCGCCGTCAACAAGGAGGATTTAGATGATGAGGATTTTGAAGAGTATAGTCGACCCGGTACCGGCATCGGCTCTGGAACTGGAACTGGAACTGGGACCGGCGCTAATCTAAGGAAAAATATTCTCAACAAGAAAACTCATAACAATATTCAAAATCGGAATAATAGTAGTAGTGGTAATGGTAAAATGGAGGAGCCCGGGATACGAATTGAATTTCCAGATGATGAGGATGATGATGAAAGGAGTGAGGATGATGAGGATGAGGCTGTCAGAATTCCATTAAGATTGGAGGATGAGGATGCAAGTTTAATGAGTTTGAAAAGTAGTGCGACGTCAGGTCGACAGGAAGTCAATAGTCTGGATGGTCTCAGTTTAACCATGAGCATGAATGACAACACCAGTAGAAGTAAACAGGTCAAAGGTCATCCATAAACCAATCCATAAACAATAACAAAAAAGGAGACAAAAATAGTAAAAACAAAGGCCAAACTTAACAAACTGTTTAATTATTAATCATTAACCATGTATTTGTAATATTTAATCAAAAGGAAATTCAAGACAAATCCATTTTTTGTATGTATCTACAAAAACAAAAAAAAAAACATTTGTATTTAAAATTGATGTAGAAAAGGTAGAAAAAACATATTCTGTAAAAAAAATGTGTGAATAAGTATATAAGAAATAAGAAATATTTCCTATTTAAGTTAAATGTACAAAATGCAAAATACAATATACAATAGAAAATTCTCCTGTTTGTTGTTTATAAATCATGAATAATATATTATGTGACTCATCATATTCATTTATGATTCATGTTGATCTCGTTTCTTTGTGTTCGTTGTTCGTTGTCGTTTTCGTTTGTTCATGTAACTTGTAATTATCTCATTGTGTTACAGAAAAATGTGTAGTGTGTACAACGTACAACGTTTTCATACTTTATTATTATTATTATTATAGTAATTTTTGAATCAATGAAAACTATTCATGTAAATGTAAAAAATCTTTTGTAATACTGCCGAAACGCACAGAATACTCGAAATAAAAATTATCAATTATTATTATGTATTATATGATAAAATTATAAAAAATTTACATGTTTACATACATGTTAAAATGTCTTTGAATTTTTTATGGCTTAAGTAAATCATATAAAAAAAATGGTGATGTTGAAACGTATTTTTATGTATATATTTTTTAAGTTTGGTAAATAAATATGCACATCAAGTTTGTTTTTTTTTCTTATCTCTTATATTTTGATGGAGGGCTTGTTTTGGACATCCTTGAATAGTGAGCGATGCAGTACCTTTGAAAACCTTTGAAAATCAGCTATCTCCTTGTTTCTGTATTGAGTGTCTCTCTGTCTTTCTTTCTTTTCCTCTCCCATGTTCATAAAAAAAATATCCACACATTTGTTTTAATTGAGTAGACCAATAAGAGGTGACAAACCATGGGGAAATAATTATGAAAATGTGCATAAACTCTCCATTCATCCTTTTTACCATGCCTTTGGAGTGAACATTACTGTTTCTAAGGGGACAAAGTGAAAAAGTGTGAGGGTGATTTTTTTTGGGGATTTTTGCACTTGCATTTGTATTTGGAATTTTGACTGGAGTGTACACACATAATATACATAATACAAAACTACACATGTAGATCCAAAATAGTGTGTTTTTGTGCATTGTTTGATCAAGATTTGATTTAGATTTGATTTGGATTTGGAAATTGGAGAATGGCAGAAAGTGAATTTGGTGTTGCATTCGACTTTACATCTTTACCGATTCGTTATCTTTGTACAATTTGCAAACAAAAATTTACCCATCGAGATGAGTTGATTGACCACAAAAGGACGGAGCATCCAGCAGAAATTAAGAAAATTATACCGGTCCCCAGAGCCAAGAATCGACGACCGTGAGTTTATTCCTTGTTTTTTTTTTTTAAAGATGCGGATGAAAATTCTAAATTATATATTATGCTTTTCATAATTTTGATTTTGTCATTTTGATGGCATTTCATTTGTTTTTTTCTGATGAAAGTTTCATCTTTTAAACGTTATCAGATATGAGTCATGAGATGCTCACTAATTTTAAGCTTTAGGCCTCAATTTTAAAACGTTTTACATACAAAGTTGAAATCTTTTGTAGTTTAGCTTTGATTTTGATTTTACTTATAATAATAATAATAATATATTGAGGGTTTAAGGGATTCTTTCAATTTTTAAGTAAAAATTTTAAAAGAATAAACGAATAAGTAACTGACTTTGAACTAGACTTTGTGAGCGAGGATCAAAACTCAAAGTAAAATGAGGTTATTTTATTGTATTTTAATTAAACAGAGAATTTGCAACTGTAAGTTTAAGGAAAACATTGGTTCAACAGCAACAAGTTCAAAAACCGCCTGCTCCACCTCAACCTCCGTCTCGGCAGCAGCTGCCCCGTGGGCAGAATAACAACTACCACGGGGCTCCTCCTACTTCTCAACCTCAACCTCGACCAACATTTATATCAAAAGGTCAAAGAAAAGTTCAATATGTTCAAAATCCCACCACAAGTACAAATACCAAAACAGCTACAACTACAAATCATGTCAAGGTGCAACAATTGGTGAGGCCGAATCAGCATCATCAAAACGGTCAGCCAAGGCCAAGTAAAATGCCGAAATTATCTCGACCGCGTCGTCCTACTCCTGTTGTTGAAGTGGATCCTTTGGCCCTGTCAAATGATGAAGAAGAAGAAGAAGTAAAACCACCTCCACAACAACAACAACAAAAACAAAAGCAAAAACCAAGTCCAGCGGGAGATGATATTGAAATTAAACTTGAGCATTATTTCCAGTGTCCTCTTTGTCGTGTAAAATTTTTAGATTTACAAAAACTCAGAGGACATCTCACAGCCGTTCATCCGAATTCTCAATTTGTGAGAAAGACCGGAGGACGACCACCCGGAGTCAGTCTTTCCAAAACCAGTAATGGTAACAGTAACAATAATGTCAACGTCAAGGTCAAGGTTAAAGAGAAGCAGAAGATGACAATGAATGGTAAAAAACCGCATAATCCCAATATAAATATCATCACTCTTAGAAAAGCGCAGCTGTCTACAATTGCAATCGCCCAGAAACTCGCTCCTTCTGATTTCGTCTACAACAATCGAAATAATAAGGTAAACTATAATACTTTACACAGTAAGAATTATTATTCCAATCATTATAAGATAGAGTGATTACAAGTGATTTTTTTACCGCATAATAATCATATCTTTGAATTTTGAATATTTGGACAATTTGCACTTTACAGGCCTTGATAAAAAGCAAGTTTGAGCCACAGAAGCGGAAATTGAGGGAACCAAGAAGGAAAACCCCATCACTCCTTAATTTTTTCATTGCATCTCCAGACTTTACCTTCCCTTTGACCTTTGACCCGGACGAAAAGTATTTTATAAGGTCACATAATCTATTTTTGATACGGAATTTAATAACAAAGAATTCAGAGGGGAAATTTCATGGTGCTGGTAATGGGTTGCTCTTGAGTGGTGGGAAAAAGGAGAGGGGTAATGAGAGGATTGAGAAAATTATGACCATTTGGGCAGCCCGCTTTAAATCTGGCTCTCCATCCAGTAAATACCAATCCCTACAAATCATCCACAAGGACCCTAAACTCACTCATTTGGTACAACAAGCACAGATCTTTCATCAACTCTTCATCTCTCTCACCATGGCTAAAGGTCAGGTCAAATTACTCATTTTGAAACAAAATACAGGTCAAAAGTACCTTGTTTTCTTGTACCTCTTGATGTTTTTTCTACTGATCACTTTAGTACTTTTACACATAAAAATTTAAAACATATAATATTTCTTTCTTTCTTTTATCAGATGGAGCAAAATACTTATGTGAGCCATTTATGGATCTCTCTCGGCGAGGTCGCCGCCGAAGAAAAATTTTAGATCTAAATGTGATTGGAAAGCGAATCCTTGCGGGTTATTATTCAACTATAACTGAACTGGAATTGGATATTTGCACAGTATTTAGATCTTACAAACCACGCTCCTCCTCCGCAGAAATAGAACGGTTACCCCGCCTCCTGGAAAAAATCAAGGGTGTCTACATGGCAGCTAAAACAAGAGCCCTAACAATCATTGAACCATTTATTCTTAATCTACCACAGAATCTCCGTTACGGAAGTAACATTTTCAACGGCAATGGAAGTGGTAATAGTACTGGGAATGGTACCGGCTCTGGCTCTGGTTCGGGTTTCTCTCTGTCAAACAGTGGACTAGGTTTTGAAGGTCACCCGGGTACTTTTCTCCCACCAGAGAAAAATGACTGGGTCATTCGATGTGTTTGTGGAACTTTTTCAGAGGAAGGCTTTATGATTCAGTGTGACCATTGTGGAGTATGGCAGCATGGAAATTGTGTCCGCATCATAAATCCAGACACGGTCTCTGCAGAATCCGAGTATTATTGTGAATTGTGTATCCCAAGATTTATTGATCCGGAAATCCCTCTAGTGAACTCTCCCTCTAACCATAATGCGGATGATCCTTCAGGTCGAATCCGACATTACACTCTAGTGAGAGAAGATGGCTTTATGATTCGGAGATTGGATAATGTTTATATATTGAGAGATACTTTGAATCCTAATCCAAATCCAAATTCCATAACCTCTGGAGCTGGAGGAGGAGGTGGAGGAGGGGAAGATGGACGAAGTTCTGTTTGGGGCAATAGTACAACTGGAGGTCACGGGTCAAATAGAGGTCAAGGTCAAAGTGCAAATTATAAAACCGCTGGGCCACTCATACCGAATGAGTGTGATATTTTCCATGTTGAAGACTTGTGGATTGAAGAAGAGTAAGTAACAAAAAATAAAAGCTACAATATATTATTATGAAATTTATAAACTCGTAACCATGGAAACTGAAAAGTAAAAAGTTTATATACAATGTAAAAGTCTTGTTTTCACCAAACGTTAATAATTAAATCTTTTTAACTTGTTTTTTTTTCTCCAGTGGTTCTCGATGGATCTACGGTTTTTACTTCTACCGCCCAGAAGAAACATTTATCCGCCCTGGTCAAAAATTCTATCCGAATGAACTCATGATCTCCTCCCACCGACAAATCATTCCAATCGATGTCATCCATGGGCAATGTTGGGTTCTGGATCCACAAACCTATTGTAAAGGGCGTCCGGTTGGTTGTGGAGGAGAGGAACACATTTATGTTTGTGAGTTCCGTGTGGACAAAAAAGCTTGGTATACAAATAAAGCCAATAAAAAACTTCTCACCGTCTGTATGAAACCTTTTGCGTTTCAATATTTTGAAACAAAACTTCAAATTCAACGCAATTTCCATGTATGTTTTATATCTAAATTCAAATAAAATTAATAATTTTTGTGCAGCAATTTTTCAGTATTAGTATTCATTTTATCTTTTCATAAATACAATAGTTCAACGTAATAATGGAATTTTCTCCTGTAATTTTACAGCCGTATGGTCCACCCTGTCCAGAATTCACATTCAGTGGAAGTCCAAATGGTAACAACAACAACAACAATGGGATTTCCGGGAAAAAAGATGGTTTCAAAATCTGGAGTCAACAGGTAACATTTTTACTTTTTACACTCACTTTAATCTTTGAAACGTAACAACTTTACGTATGGCAACTAAAAACTGATTTATGACAAAATAAATATTTCTTATTTTAATGATTTCAGGGCTTGGAAAAGCAAGGGAGACTTCACAATGTGATTGAAGGGTTGGAGAGGAAAATTCCAAGTTTTATTTCAACAAGAACAGAATCCGAAATCTCATGGCTCCTCCCAAACAACACGATTAAAAATGGAACACCAAGTAAAAGAGGGAGAAAACGCAAGAATTCTACTCGTTAACTAAAATACTAAAATAATTTTGGGGTCTAGATTCTACATTCTAAAATCTAGTTCCATCACCAGCTATTTACATGAATAAAAGTTATTGCTATTATTGTAAATGTTTAACGTATATTATAATGTAAAAAATTTTGATTCCGAAATGCACTATTTACCAAAAATGTACTTGTAGTTTTAGGTTTTACTCATACATTATAGAATATATTTCATTATTAAAATATTATTATGCATATTATATACATACAATACTTTTTATAGCTTGTAATTTTTAATCCCAGTTTTTTCCAGTTTCAGTCCAGTTGTTGTAAATCTTGAAAGTCTTTGTAAAATGTGTAAACTGTACTAAAACTGTAAATTGTAAATTGGTGTGTTGTCTCGTCCTAAATATTCATGTAAGTAAGTACACAGTACACTATATAGACTTTTCACTATTCCCTACTTATGTACATACACAACACACATTACCTACCTTTTTTTGACTCATCCGGTGTAAATGTATGTATTTTAGTAGAAGATTTTAGACTGTATGATATATTGCACACGCTGTACATTGTACATGAGTATTCTCAAAATCCTCACACTAATATTTTATTTAAGGGTTTTCGACTCTATAACTGCTAACAAAAGAAATCTGAAACTTGGAATGATAATTTGTATAATATAAATATTTTAGTATACATATATAAAATGTATTTTACTATAGTTAAATATGAAAATACTGAATGTGCTGCTTTGATTTTTGATGCATATATTTACAATTTACAATATTATACATACTTAGAAATGATAAGGAAAAAGGAAAGAAATATGAGAACGACAAAAAAGAGACGAGAGAAAAGAACGTTAGTTTTACATATAATATTTAATATTATGTCTTGATTTATTTTATTCTCAAGTAAATACATATTGCGAATTCAATAAAGAGATATGCGATATAAAAAATCTAATGAAATGACAATGAGATTATTTTATTTATTATTCATGTGTGTACATGTGCATAATATTTAATAAGTAGATAATATTTGAGTGCATTTGTACATTCTACATTTACTTTTGAACGTTTAACTTTGATATACATATTAATAGTTTTTGTACAATAATGATAAAAATGGTGTGAAACACATTGTAAAAAGAGTAGGAAAAATGTAAAAAAGCTTTTGATTCCATCGTAAATTGATTATTTTGATTAATAATAATTGATGTTTTTCTCTATATTTTGAGATTTGAGACTAAGTACAGAGAGTACAGACTACTGTATGAATTTGTGAATAGTGACAAAGATTTTGTATTTTGTGCGTTGTCCATTGTCCATTATTATTTATCAAGCCAAGTATCAAGTGAACAAGCAGTTGGCATTGAACATTGAAAATTGAAATTGAACCATTGAGATTTTGTATATTTGTTGGTTGATTGGCGAATTTATTAGTTTTGTTTGGGGCCGAGAGCCTTTTGTCGCCGATACCGTTTTTGCCACAACTGAAATGCTGACACTGAAAAAAACAAAGGTAAAACATTTTACTATCTTTTTTAAGAAAAAAAAGGTTTCAATTTTATAGTAAAATATCTTTGTTTGTATTTTTTTTCTTATGTACGTACTTTTCTTTTCGGATTTCGGTAGGGCTTTGTGCAAATGCTTTTGATCGGGTGAGTCACAGCAATTTTCTGGGTGTGGGTACACCGGATAGTGATGATTACTATTCCAGACGTGATGCGGAATCCAGTCCCATGACGAATGACTCGACTTTCGACTTGAATCCGCTGTATAATAAGAATAACAACAACAATTGTAAAAGCTTGTTTAATGCAAACATGTCAAATTCTAATCGTGCATATTTAATATCATGTACATGGTGTTACGCACAAGAAAGTAAAAGGTGTAAACTAATAAATAATGCTTACATGAGCTTGTAGAGCCCTTCCGGTTTTTCATGTCCTTGTCTGACATTTCCTGTACATCATAAGACATGAGATATGAGTCATAATGTTTTTGAACAACAACAATAATAAGATTGTAATATCACATTATATATGATGGCTTTTTACTATTGACTAGGCAAATTATCAAGGAAGTAGAATAAAAACAAAGTACAACGTACAATGTACAAAATACACATTTGAAAGCATGACTCATGTGAAACTTAAACTTACAAAATGCTCGTCGGGTGATGACATGACTCAAAATTCAATCTCACACACAGTACACAAGATCCGATTTCAATTCCGATTTCTGTCTGCGAATGCAACAACCAACACACAAGACACACGTCTCAAAGCTCAAATCACACTCTTTATTTACTTTTATCAAGTTGAACAATTATGATGACTGCAAACAGAAATCTTTTTGCTTGTTGGAGAAAGTACAAAATTCTATTGTCAAAAAACTCTGTGACTTTACTTTCACCTTGTCCCTTGTCTTTCTCTTCTGCGGGGAAACTGCGTAGAATTTTACTGTAGCTGGAACTTTGACTGTGCGTATCTAAAATATCTATACGCAAATGAATATACTCAATACTTACGCACTTTTTACTATAGGCACTGCAGATACACTTCTAGTCCACCGTTTCACACACAGAATAGTATGTACTATACTTATTTATGCTCACGCACTTTTCTAGCTTCTAACTTCTAACTTCCAGTCTCAACACGCACTCTCTCTTTTACTTTCACTTCCTCTTCAACCACTCGTTGCAGTTACCTATTTATTGTTCGCAGTTCTTCCTCCTCCTCTCAGTTCTCCACGACTGTTCACTTTCAAAAGAATTTCACCGTATTTATGTACCCTCACAGATGAAAAGTGAAAAATGGTTTCTACATACTACACACTACACACTGAATCTACTTTGGTTGTTGTTTCCTCTGGAACACCAAACACTTCTTCAGCGACTGCATAACATTTAATGTTTCATGGTTCACATTTCATATTTCATACTGACATGAGCTGAGAGAACTCTTTGTCCACGGTCCAAAATTCCAAAGTCCAAAGTCCAATGGATAAAAATGTCAGTTTCCTTGAAGCTTTTTGCGCTTGACAAACTTCAAGTAAAACTGGAAAAAATGGCAAATACAAAATACATGCTCTTTATTATTCCATCAAGTTAAATACTGTGACTGTGACACAGTGTATAATTTATTATTGATTGGCTGATGGATCATGATTGATGAATAAATAAATAATGCATAATAAGGAATTTGATGTGTTCGTTTGTCATGTGATTAAACTTGCACGTTCATGTTCGTGTCAATTTCCATTTCCATGATGAGGCTGAAAATGCCTACATGCATAAAAATGATTATTATTTACTACTGTATTTGTTTTGGAGCTAAAGTAAAGCGCATTGCCATATGTCAAAATTACTCGTACTCATACTTTTGCTCGTACTAATGAAATTAATGATGTTTGCACACTGCGAACATGTTATTACGTATTACGTATTAAGTAGATATTTGCCTGTGGAGTTCAGGATCCATCTTCTTTTTTTACGGGAGCTTGTCCTAAATCCTACATCATGCATTTTCCGGGTGTGCTGCTGCTATTCTGGATTCCGGATTTTAGGTTCTGGTTATATGCTGTGTAATATTAGTGTTTATATTTATTTTGTATTGTGGTTTGGCGTATAAAGTATATTGGTAATTTGTAACATGATGGTTCATGTGTAAAAATACGTGTATCGAGAATAGAGAATCGAGATGAGCATGTTGGTGTTCTTTTTGTCAGTTGTGATGTAACCTTCAGTACAAATTATTATTAGATAGATACATGTACATATAGTTGAAGGTTCAACTCATGTCCAAACTCCAAACTCCAAGCTTGAATAGCCCACGTGCATTTTGTAGAACAAATAACAACGCATATTTTGTTCCATATCATGTAACATTTTTATCATGAAAACATATCGTGCTCATCGTCATCTTTGTCTTCTTTTTTTTATCAAGTAAGAAATTAAATATTGCTATTAAAGTGACAGCGAGACTTTGACGAAAAAGCAGACGAATCCCCAAGCAAACAGGTGAAGGTTTTCTAGACTTTAGACTTTAGACTGCAACCACAAATGAGTGCACAAAGTGTACTCTGTACTCTGCATTACATTCTGGAATTAGGTTTACTTCCGTGTTTACTTTAAATTTCAAAATATGACATTAATCTTAATGTAGTTAAAATTATACACGATGTTTTACATCATATTCACACGATACATGTTGTTTTTCCATAGCACTTTCCTTTTCTTATCATCTGTTTCTGATATGTTTTACTAGCTCATGGAACTTTTTGATGCTATGAAATTATTATACTTCCGCGCTTCCTTAGTTATTCATCATTTTTTATTTTATGTTCATCCTTTGATGCTCTGAAAAGGCCTGTGTTGATTCTATATTCTAAATAGGCACCTGTACATTTTTGGACAATTTATGCACTTTCTGGGAGATACTTTTACTGCAGTGTTTTCACTATGCACTTTTTAACTGGAGGAAAACGACAAAAGGATAGATACAGGTTCTTTTTACCACAATTTTATTTATTATTTATTTATTCTTTATGTGCATTGCTGTTCATCATTCATCATATTTCTGTGCAATGTACTTGTGCTATGTTCTTTTGCACTGGAACTGATTGAGAAATCCTGTGGTGTTAAAATCTGTAAAACACTAAACTGTTTTTACTTCAGAGTATTGATTATTATGCTTTATGCTGTTTAACGCAGTACAGAGTGCAGAGTACAGAGGCAAGTTGCATGCATAATGCATACTCTTGTATAAAACTCGTTAGATGTCTAGTAAAATTCAACAGTTTTTTTAGATTCTGGATTCTAGACTAGGGTCACGTCGAATACTTTCAAAGAAAAATTAGCTCACTTGAAAAAAAATCCCCAAAATGAAAAACTGTATTTTTATATTTCTATTAGTCATTACATTATCATCCGCACAAGAATTCTCTGAAACTTCCAATGGAGCCCCTCTTTCTGCCTGGCACGCATTTAAGGTAGAGTGACACCACAATTTTCGTCAAATTGACGGCACATAAATTCTGAAATTTTGAACTCTAGAGTTTTTAGTTTAGGAAATGTCTTTATTCTCTTACTTCATATGTATCATGTTTTGACACAAGGCGGAACATAAAAAGCAGTATGAGGATGAAGCGGAAGAAGCAATGAGACGAGAGTTGTTTTTGAAGAACTTGGCAGAAATTGAAGCACACAACGCGGATCCATCTCAAACTTATACATTAGGTAATTTTAAAAGTTTATAATCAATTATCAATTTAAATTTGAGTTTGACTTGACAATCATCACATGCTATTGAATATCAGTAAAACTGATTTATAATGGTGACATTTTGTATTTTAAATGAAATTAGGTGTTTATGAATTTTCCGACTTGTCAAAGGAGGAGTTGAGAACAAGACTACAAAGCGGAAGCGTCAGCATCAAAGACCATGAAACTCAAGACTCAGGCTCTGCCAATCTATTTACAGGAAACGAAGGAAATGTTGTCCAACCGGCATCTATTGATTGGCGAGTCTGGGGGGTCGTTTCACCTGTAAAGAATCAAGGGAAATGTGGAGCCAGCTGGAGTTTTGCCGCCGTAATCAATAATCAATAATAATTAATCATCAAACATCCTCTGCTACCTTTTCCATTCAATTTTATGTATAAAACCTTCTTAATTCAGTTTAATTACTTTGATAATTTTTTGATGTTAGACGGGAGCACTTGAAAGTGCAACACAAAGGAAATCCAACAGACTCGTCATGCTCAGCGAACAAAACCTCATCGACTGCTCCTCCGCTTACGGTAACCAGGGTTGTGATGGCGGGACTGCGACCAGTGCTTTCAACTACGTTAGAGCAAACGGCGGGATCCAAAGCGGGCTCAGCTACCTTTACACTGGTAGTCAAGGGACCTGCAGGTACAACAGAGCATTTGTTGGCGCCACCTGTACGGGTTACACTTATATACCTCGAGGCAGTGAAACTGCTCTCCAATCCGCAGTGGCTTCCGTTGGACCTGTAAATTTTGTTAAAATTAAGACAAACAAGAATTTATCATCTTAAACATGTAAATTTCGGGATAAAACATAGAAAAGACAAGTATTTTTTTTAAACCTGTACCCTATAAATATTATTTATGGTATTTAGGTCGCCGTAACCATAGACGCGAGCTCTAGTCAATTTACCAATTATAAAAGTGGAGTTTTTAATCTTTCAAGTTGCTCAAATGAAACTCTGACACATTCAGCCCTTGTTGTTGGATATGGAACTGACAATGGAACTCCTTACTGGATCGTTAAAAAGTAAAAAATAACTATTCCATCATTTTTATTATTTGTATAGTTTTTACATATTAAAAGTAAAAGTCTTTTTATTATGTTGTCTTACATTTTGTTTGTGTTTTATCCTTTCATCTTTTTAATATCTAGTTCATGGGGTTCATTTTGGGGAGAAGTTGGATACATTAGAATGATACGAAATGCCAACAATCAATGTGGAATAGCTTCCATGGCGAGCTATCCAAACGTATAGATTGAATCAGTTTGAAACTGTTTGGATTTTCTACGGCATATTTCAAAGATAAAGATTTAATTTACAAATGTTGCTCATTTTTGTTCTTCGTGTAAATTTTTTTATTTTAGATGCTAATTTTAAGCTAATTTTTCATACGAATTTTGAATGGAGGTTTTAGTTTTAAGTTTTGGGCCTATGTGGACGCTGTTACAATTTTTTGTCCTAAAATAATCTCAACAACTAGTATACATGCTTCAATTAGCTGCAATGAAAATGGAATAAAAAACAGGCTACATGAGGAGGAGACTTGTTTTGTATTGTGTTGTATTTAGTACTTTGTTTGTCATTTGTCATTTGTCAAAACGTACAGCATAAACACTTTTCACATCTGATGACGTGTGACTACAATAATCAAATGAGGACAAGTTAAATGTTACCAAAGTATTGAATAATAAAAGTTGTAAATATATTTTAATCGAACTCTGCATCTTTTTCTCCGTCTCTCTCCGTTTTACTAGTATTTTTCTCCCCTTTTCTTCTTTACTTCTCTAAATATCATCAGTCTCATCAGTTTGATTTTTTTGTACACCTTGCTAATTGCTAATGTTTTTGCTACAGTATTTATGTGGAATGTAAAGATATTTTTATTGTTGTAGATAAGCTTGCAAGACTTGTAGCTTGTAGCTCAAAAATTTGATTAAATTTGAAATTTGAAATGTGAAATGTGGAAAATGCAGCATCAGAATTAGAAGAGCACACTTACGATCAGGTTACAATTACAGACAATTGCATAAAATATCTGCAAATGAACAAATGCACATTGTACAGTATAAGATGTAGATTGTAGATACCTTGGAGAGTCTAAAATACTACGTGTAAAATCAAAATTAATGCTACTGATTAATTAATTGTCTATTATACACAGACACATTGAATACCAAATACCAAACAGTAAATGCTGATTAGAAAATGGAAAATGTAAATTAGAAGGCTCCTGTTAGAGAAAAACTACGCACACGATCCACTGAAGAATGAAGACCTTTGCAAATTCTTGATCTGATTAAAAATCAAATGACCAATTAATTATCTGTATAATCGACGACGGTCTGGCTGGTCAAATGCTGATTATGTTTTTTCTTGTATTTCTTTCTCTCTCACTCCTCTTCTTTTTTTCATCTGTCTCTTTTTACACTTACTAATTATGTGAATGTTGACTTATAAGTTGGATAACTATCTAGCTAAAGATCATGTATATTGTAATTTTAATATTATATAAAACGATGTGAGTGCACTATTTTTTCAGTACGGAATGAACTCTGGACTCAAATTACAATCACACTCTCACTCACTCGCTCACTCGTCTCTCACCACATCAGTACGTTTTTAATATTGTCTACAATTTGCAATCAAGAATAAATAATCATCGGCTATCAGCTACACATTGATTTAATTTCAGCATTCAGCATTCACGTTAGCTTAAAAAGAATGTGAAGTGTAAAATTATTCTTGGAATTTTCTAGCCGTGTACTGTATTGTACATTGTATTCTTTTTCAAAGCTCAAAATTCAATATATATTTGAAGCAGTATACTTGGATAGTTGATACCATACTTTTGATATTTATTTATTATAGTTGATGTTTAATCCAAGGACAAGATTACAAAGACTCCAAATAATTAATGATTTAAAATATTCTAGAAAAAAATGGGAGGTCAATCGAGTTCAATAGTTTTTATTCTACTAGCTGTAATTTTCCTACCCGTTTTTCCAGCTGAATCTTCTTTAAGTCTGGACTTGTTGTCTCAATTCAGTTTTGAGTTCAGTGAACCTAGTGAAAGTTTAGATAAAAATTCTAGAGAGAATAATACACTAATAGATTTTTTGAAAAGTGTAAATGGAAGTCTGCAAAGAAATGAGAGTGAAAAGACGATAGAAAAACACACATGCCGGGTAAGAATTTTAATTTCCATTTTCCATGTACATTTCAGTGTTTTATGTTTTATGTTTTGAAGTTGTAATTAGTTTGTGAAAATGTTACATGAAATTTTTGATATACTTTGAAACAAAACTAATTGGTGTGTTTCTCTCTGTGTGTTTTATGGAATTATAGAAGCCAAGATTTTTTGATGGGATCCTGTTCATAGCTTTTTGTATCTCATGTGTGATTCTACTGTGCATTGTTGTGATTTACGGTTTGGTGTGGGATAAACAAAATGTTCATGGTTGGACTGTGTGTTCCTTGTCCCTCTGCCTCTTAGTTTGCTTCCAGTTCTTTGCCCTAACAAATGCAGCAAGTCTCTTTCAATCCTCATTTCTTTCTTACACCATGCCGCATTGCATTGCAAATGGTAAAAAAATATGCTTTATAAATTATTGTCTAACCAAAACATTAGACATTAGACTTGATATCTGATTCTTTCTTATAACTATTTCATATTTATTTACTGTATTTTTTTTTTAGGTATCACACATCATTTTTTCTACATTGCTGCCTTTGCCTGGACAACGCTTCTAAATTATGATCTATGGTCATCCATCACGTAAGAACATTTTAGATAATGTTTTTATACCTATTTGGTTTTCGTTCATTTATTTATTTAAATTTAATGGAAATACTTATAAAATATGAATCATTAAATTTACAATTTACAATCAACAGGTCAATGTCCGCTCCGGTTGCAGAATGGTCAAGATTTAGAGGGAAAAAACGGTTTATTTACTACTGTTTATTT
>JABASP010001395.1:0-30023 GCA_019776565.1 Sminthurinus signatus | reverse complement strand
GTGTTTGGTCAGTTCGTTGAAAATATGCAGAATGTATAAATACATACATGTTAAATGTATTATGTATCGTATTATTCACTGGTATTTTTGGATCATATTCATATCACTTGCACATAATTATGGGTGCAGGTGAAACCAAGTGTGCTGTTGAAAAATACTTTTTACTCTGTATCTTCTCTTTTCCTTGAACATACTTTTTTGTACAATGTACTCATCAACTTTTATTCTAGTTCTATTTCTGAAGATAAACCTCCGTGTAATCTTGTTGTTTGTATATTTTGTATTTTGTATATTTACCAAAAGACAACAGCCACCGACAGTAGAGCTGAACCACACGAAACACGAAATATGAAATGTCTGTTATTTATCTATCTCGTTTCAGTCTTCAACATACAAAATACAAAAGTACAATATTGACATGAACCATTTTTCAAACACTTTTGTTTGACTAGGACAAACAATAATATGTAAAACATGTACAATGTACAGTATGCGTGTAGTGTGTAGTAGGTGATGATGAGACCAAGGAATGTCCACCACTGACCACAATCCACAGAAAAATATGTGTGACATGAACTGTTTTTGAAGAGTGAGTGGCCAAGTGCGAAATCTGGTAGAAAAATTCTAAATGATTAGGATCTTGACAGCACAGATTTAATCATAATAATAATAAAGGATGATACAGAATACAGAATTTCCTATGCACATGCGAAGAGTCAAGTGACACAGTTGATGAGTATGTTTAAAAATGTACCATCATCTCCTTGTCTTTACTTCACACTTGCCCGTTGTTCACAGTCTGTAGAATTATGCAAATACACAGTGCACTGTTACACTGTCCAAGTTTTCTACTGGTACACATTCACAAATAGTAAATAGGCAATTCAATTCAAGTAATCCAAAGGCTAAAAAAATAGCACCTTATATAAAAATACGCAAGGTTCAATAGTTTATTTATGCAGGTTTTTGCAGGTGAGAGAAAACTAAATAAAAACAAAGCGGTATTTAGGATTTTTATTTTTCCTCCTCCTTTTATTCTTTTAATCCTTCTGTTTCCTAGATACTGGTATATGATATATGACGCATAATCTATGTATAGATGTATAGCTTCTATTATAGATTTATATTACAATTGAGCGGCATTTGTCTCATTCCATTCCGGAACATCTGTTGCTTCAACTAGAAAATCTCAATGGGATGAAAATAAATAAATAAAGTAACCACAGTTAGGTTTTTGATTTGTACATTTTTACATGCATACATATAGAATATAAAATATAGAATACATGTATCGTAAAAGTAGATAAGAGAGTATACGGGTGACTTTTCAATAATAAAATTTTTACCTTCAGTATATTTCATGGGGATTCAAATTAAGAATGCATAGTATAATATGTAGCTAGTAGCTAGACTATTTTATACCTACTACCTATACTACCACAAAAATATAGATAATGGTCCATGGCATAGTAAATTTGGTACGGTTTATGCTGCACTGTACATCTTGTACATAAAGTTTTTAATATATTTTTACCTTTGTCCTATACATAGAGTCTCGATATGATTGCTCATTATTCATTATTATAATTTATAATAGAAGATAGGCCAGATAAATAAATTTAATATCAACCACTCTTCTTCTTGGTAGTATTGTGAACATGATGTTGAAGATGATGCTGCTGATGGTGATGAAGATGCATGTAATGTGTAATGTGTAATGGTTAATTTTGAAGCGTGTGTACTTACATTGTTCATTCTTCACGCAGATATCATCAGGCATCAAGCATCAAAGTTTGAGCAGGAGGCAGGAGAAATACCATGTACTATGTACAAAAGATAAAAGGGAGTACATGTGTAGCTAAATGGAGTAAGTACATCCACAATCCACAGTACAAAGATACGGAATATTAGAATATAGAATACAGAATACAGAAACAAATTGTGAATGGAACTGACACATTTATGTTAGTAGGACTATGGTTTCTTCACTGTGCTTTAAGTTTCAGGACTTGAGAGCTAAGAGTATTGTGTATTGTGTACTATTTGTAATGTGCAGACTGCAGACGGTAGACGGTAGATTGTACGCCGCTAATCTACAATCTACAATCTGCATACCTCTGTACATCTGAAAAATCTGTCATGATGGAAAATGCAAAATGTAACACTGAAAACTGTGCAAAGACACTTATGTTATTTTGTTTATTCTTTTTTTTTCTTTTGAATTAGAAATTAGAATATAGATATATAATATACTCTATTTACACACGTCATGTACTCGACTTTTGGAGTATATTTTTGGGCGAGACGATTTTCCTCTCAATTCTCAAGCTGTCACATTTACTATGTACTATGTACATGTATTCTAAGATACTTTTTTGAACCACTCAAACTTCTCATACTTGCACTGATATATTCATCCCAAATCTGTAGACTGTAGACAGATATACATGCAAATTACAAAGATGTTGATGTATGCATGATGTATATTATGGATACTTCATGTATCGTGTTAACATAATAAAATAAAACGGGACGATTAAGCACGATGATTACTGATACAAAATAAGATAAATTCGTCAAGTACTAAATAAAAGGGGGAAATGTATGTGGAATGTAGAATATAGAATATAGAATAGCTCTGTTTTCGCTTCCCTCCCCCTTCACTCTTCATTCTGCATCTTTCAATCCTAATCTTTAAATGTATCAGTGTATCAGCAATGATATTCTCAACGCTCAACTGTCATCGTAATTATACCGTAATACGAAATACGAAGAATGAATGAATGAAAGAATAAGAATGAACATCTTGCATAATTTACATAAGCATAAAATAATACCATTTTTGTACAGTATGCTGATCTGTAATCTGTAATCACAAGTGTAATTCCAGATTCAAGATTCAGGCGGCAGCCACAAACTATAGACTAACGTGTTTTAGCTGCAGTTTAAATGAAAATATTAAGAATAAAGAAGTTATTCAGTTAATAATAATTATCATTATCATCATTAATAATAATGTCTGTTATAAATGCCTGGTTTTTTACTTTAAACCTTTCATTTCCCTCCAAACTCCAAACTTTGAGTGTAGGAGTAATTAATTAATAATAATTACGGTTTTCGTCATAATGTCAATTTTTTCTTAGAATTGGGAGTTGAAATGTGGAAAGTGAGAAAATCCATTATTTAAACCTTTTAAACAAGATACACAAAAGGGAAAAAGTATAAACTACAAAATACAAAATGTAAAATGCACAAGGAAAGAAAAGTAAGGTGTCATCGAGTCATTTTACCTGTCATCTTTTTTCATAGCCTTAACCACATTTTTTTCAGTTTCATCTGTATCTGTAAGTTGTAGCTTCGTTATATTGTTATTACACTATTATGCTTTAGGTTAAAGTATTCACATTTACTTTAGAAAATCACCACTCGGACACTTATTTACAATTTGCTGACTACCAACTTTTGACTATAGTTCAACATTCGGCACAGTACCATTTTCCCATTTTTCCTTTTCTCATTCTCAGTCTCATTACTTTGAGACTCTTTCTTTGGAGAGAATAGAGGATGAAGAATGTTTACAGAAAGCAGAAAATTACGTTGGGGAAATCATAAACACTAATAAACACTACACAGTGAACACTGAACACTGAAGACGCTGTGAGAATTGAGAATTGAGAATAAAGAATAAATCTTTGCGTGGTCATTCATAAAAGTCGGCGTTTTACCTCCTCAAAAAAGAAAACAGAAAATGATTGAAATTCCATCGAATGTGAACGAAAAAAAAAACGTTTGCAAGTATATAAAACTTATATCTCTGTACTCTGCGTATTGTATGTATTGTACATTATACATTACGAAGCGGTGTGCATCTTGTAAACCGTAGACAGTACAACGTACAGGAATGGAAGAAGACAGATGCTTGACCCGATTATTTGCAATAGACAACTTTTCTTGTAGTCTGAGCATAATGGCCAAAAAAATGTAAACAACTTGGTATAATCATATAATAGGTAGGATTTTCCTGCACTATGTAGGTGTGCAAGTAAGCTATAGGTCTAGAGTCTAGAGATGCTTTAAAAACCAATAATAACAGAACATCTTGTTGTGTATCTTCAATCTTCAAATTCCGACGACCGTACAAACTGCAAACTACAAACTGTGTATTTAGTATTTAATAGATTATTTACTGTGAACTGTGAGTTGTGTGTGTATCCAATATTCCTTTCCTTGTTCATAGTTTTGCTAGTTGTTGGTTGTTGTACAAGCTTCATTTTATAACCATACATGTATTCTCAGCTCTACTCTCTACTCTCTGTGGAAGTATTTTATATTGCACGTATGTACAATGTCAATGTTGTTGTGTGCTCGTGTGTTGCACATTTTCAAGTCAAAATATGTAATATGTGAGAATTCTTCTCTCCCTTGAATTTTTTTTCATAAACCCTGCTGGTATTTTCAAGTTCTGTTTCTCTTGCACATTATATTTTATTTTATCAGTGCACATCAATCATTAATACGATTAATACTTGAAAACTTTAATTTAATACACGATAGCTTTCGATCGTTTTTATGGGTAAATATTTTTTTACATGTCTAATTCAGGTTTTAGACTATTTTTATATTACATGTTTTAAAGCTTGGAGTTTTAAATTCAAGCTAATATTTGCAAATACGAAATACAGAATACAAAATACCAACTACAATACAGTAGCAGTAGACAGTAGACAAAGTACAATAAAATGAGATTGAAAGAGAATGTCATGCATGATGGACATATTCTTGTCTTGTTCTTGGAATATCTTTCCGAGTTCTGACTGTATACAAAAAAGTGGTACGAAAAGAGTCCAACACGGAAAATATAAGTCATAATTATTATTTTTATCATTACGATAATAATATACTTTTTGCACTTGTTGCTTGTTGGTATTTGGTATACTTTGTAATAAAATGTATTGAGTGGTCTTTTTATTAGCATTTCGGCTACTCTGCAGTCGGCACTCGGAATTTCGAGGAGCGGAACGATGTCTTGTAGATTGTAGATATCTAGTTTGTATTTTGTATTATTTCCATATTTGTCTGTCGGGTGTTTCACTGTTCACTGTACGTCATGAATTATGAGTGTTTTATACTTTGTACTATAACTATAATTTAACACAAAGTATTATAATATATTCGGAAGGCTCAAAACTCAATACTCAATGCCTCTAAAATTTTAGATGGATGGACAAGTGTACAATGTACAACATGAGGGAAATGACTTCGTGTCATGATCATCAAAATGAAAATGATCATCATTGGAAAGGGCACTTGTCGAACAAAAAACAACAACAAGGAGTCGTTACATAGTTATCTTTATTTATGGTGATATGTGATGCGTCGAGTTTTGAGTTTTGAGTATTGAGTTTCGCGAGGTGCAAAGGACTCTTAAATATCAAAGTACAAAGTACACGTATAATGTAGAATGTAGAGGTTGTGAGTTGAGCTGTTAGTTATAATTGTACAATGAGTTTCTTCCTGGCGGCGTTAGACACCAATAGAAATTTTGCTGAGAGGTTGAAAACGCTGAATGCTGAATCGTATCATGTCGTTGCTGTATCGTCAATTTACAATTGTCTCATTCCTATTCTTTCTCTCATACTCTCTTTTTAAAGAATTTTACCTTTTGCCTTTTATGTTACTCAGTCACAGCTTTGAAAAGAGCTAAGAGCTCTTTTAAGATGAATGAAAAATTTCCAAGTTTCAAGTCAATGGGAACTTTTCCTCTTTTATTTAACACTTCCTTTAATTCTATGTGTAGATGTGTGTAGAATGTATGTACGTACATTTTTTATTTTATGTACACCGAAAACAGACTCAAGTCTCAAGTAAGAATTTCTAAGCGTTGGATCATTACAGTTTATAGTAAATAGTAAATAATATAATATAATATAGAACAATTTGATACACATGATGGTATGATGTGGTCTGGGTCAGAGTGCTTCTGGCAAGATAAAAATAAGGATATCTCAATCTTATTTTTTTAACTCTCTTTATTTATATTTTATATTTGCACACACATTTAACAATACAACTTGTATAACATATTGTGTGTCAATTGCTTACTGTCAATTTCAAATTTTACGCAGAGGACACAGAACTAATTTCTTGTGTTCGAATTTCGAATATCATAAGTCTATTTTTATTTTTATACTTTATATTTTACGGTTACGATATAAACTGAAAGTAGGTAGGATGAAATCATTTTCAAAATGTGTTCACCTATTATCTATGCTTTTATTTCTAAAAATTTAAAGCACCTTGCAAAAAAATGTGTCACGCAAGAAAACCAATACACACGTTCCACGTTCAATTCAACTTAATTTAATTTAATTCATGTTTAGGCAAATCGAAATCGAGTGATGGTGATGTTGTATGTGAACAACAGATGCAAAAAAGTGTCACAGAACACGGAACAAAACATATACACAAATATACAGTATACAGTATACATAGTTGACCAGAGTGAATAAAAATAAAGGAAAAAATAGGCGTAAAATACAATTTACATGCATCGTTGAGGATACTGAATCATGTACAAAATGTACAATGTGCAAATAGAATGTATCTGTAATCTGTAGATTGTAGACTTCACAGTAAATAGCAAAATTACCATTCATAGTTTCTCAGGACATTGAAAATTGAAAAGTAAGTGACAAAGGAACTAAAGAATGGAACAATACAAGAACATTTTCCCCTACTGATCGACAACTGCGACAGACTTCCAGCCAAGCTAAAACACTGGCACTGGTGACACTGTTCAATGCACATGGTGGTTTCTACTTTGTATTTGTACAGACAATAAACAGAGATAGACCGAAAATGAATAAAAAGAATACAACTTCCAATTTCCAATGTCATTGTAAATAATTTTTACTATTGTCAATAGTTTTAATTCATGGCATTTTGTCCCTTTCTCTTTCAAAATAAAAGAACGGGGTGCATTTATTTTATTCAAAATTTGTCAACCTTTAAGACTAAACAAAATACACAAACAAGTAAAAGCTATGTATACGCATGATTCTTGATTATATTTTTTACTGTAAGAATACATTTGAGGCAAGTCAATATTTTTGGTTTTATTAATTTTTATACCGAAATTTCCATTTTCTGTGGTTCAAAAGTTTCGATGACTTTTTATTCTACATTCTACAAAGATTAAGTCAGTAGTGGTTCATGTACTGGTCTGTTCTCTGCTGTCTACTATTACTCCACAGATTTTGTAACGATTCACCAAGTTTTACAGAGCATCTGAGCGTGTTAGCTGGTTGAATAACTGAAATGTCACGTCTAATTTTAAGTTATTGACTCTTTCATTTGTACAGCTAATACAAAATACAAACATGATAAATTCACCAAGTTACTTTTAAAACTCTCATTTTTCATGCCAAGCCTAATATTTATTTCTTACTACCCCACATTCATAAATTACATTTTACAGTTTGCAGTGTGCAGTGTACACCTGACAAAATAAATTGCTACTGCATGAGTAATGAACAATAAAAGTAGATCAATAATAATAATGATAATATAATAATACATTTATAATTACAAATTACAATACAAATAATTAATGAAAAACTCCATTTAAGTTGAATTTCGTATGGCTAAAAGGAGCCAACGCCTCAATCACATTTTCAATCTTTATTATATATTATTCTCTTTTACCTTTTACCCTAATCTTTTCCTTTGTCTCCCACAATACACAAACAGACAATGGTATTACATGCATGTATTAGTATTACTTATGTATTATGTAGAATGTAGCATGTTTAAAATTCAGAAGTTCTATGATAATTCTCTTTTTACACAGTTGCTAAAAGATGCAGACAAGATATAAGATTTATGGCTGATTATGCATTAAATCTCGCCGGCTTTTGAGTTTTGAGTTTTGAGCTGAGCTTTCCTTTTTACATCATGTATGATATAAAATAAGTAGGTATTATAATGTTTCTTTTGCATAAAAGTAAGAGGATTACACTTTACACATTACACACACTTTTTTGTATTTTGTATCTATTTTAAAACGGTAAAAGATGCACAATCTATTTGTACAATTTAAACTGATGAGTAATACAAATATCAAATATTTATTACAGTAATCATTATTGCGTTCTCCTTCATTAAAGATTCATTCCGTGAATTTATCTGTGAATTTATAATATGGGAATCAACTTCCCTTTTCTTCCATAAAAAAGCAAAAGCAAAGTGAAGCAAAAATCAAAAGCAAGCAAAGAACGCCATTTAAATCTACTACTGTCACTTTACTTTGTTTTGAAGACACATAATAATTGAACTACATATTATACCGTGTGTAAGAAGAGCTGAAATTTGCAAATCATCATCACCCATCATCCATATTTATACTCTTTACTCTTTGTTCATCATGAGGAATCTCTAGGAAGTCTAAATAACTTTTCATGGATCATGGGTGAATGAAAAATGAAAAAGTGTTTTTGATGTAGATTCTAGACTCTAGATTCCCACTTGAAAAAGTTTAAAGGTTTAACGCCCAGTCTTTGCAATTAATTATTTACTTGTCTTGCACTCTTTTTCTTGTGCATATGTGATGTGTACATATTCATTATGTATTTTAAATAACTGAACAATCAACAACCAACAACTAACCTACGAGTACATCAATAAAAGTAGATGTGGAGAGGGGAAAAGTGAAAAAAACTTTTTAACTCTTACGTACTTCAACTCGTGAACCGACACTTTACTCTTTATACTGATGACTGTATGAAAGTGATAGATAGATGGATGATAAAAGGTTGGTATACGAATGCTTTTTCCTATATTACGCTTCATGAATCAAAATGTGCCTTGTTTTTGTCTCCCATACTTGTAGATTTGTAACATGTGTATTTATTTAGTTCAATTGTATAAATTAATACAAATTCAAATTCAAATCTCAAACTCAACCTGTCAGTCGTTCACTCACTGTAGATTGTAGATTGTGGATGACTCTAGATTTTAGATATGTACATGTGTAGAAAAAAGCCTCGTTAATGAAGTGTCAAACTGACAAATGCAGAGATGAGGAGTACTTTTACACCGAGAGTCAAGCACTCTCTTGATTCTTAATGTACAATGTACAGTGTACTTTCTATGATGATACATCATGCACATATTTAATGATGCATCTCTCTCTCTCTCTCTTTCTGTCAATTTTTTATCCCTCCATTTTATAACATTTGAGTTTGAGCTTTGAGCTAGAAAAAAAATTCAAAATAAGTGTGAAAAAATTATCTAATGGCCACTAATGGATGTAATGAAGTCATGTTGAAAGTTAAACTGAACCAATTTGAAATTTGGATATTATTTGTTTATTTCGCATGTATTTTTAAATAACTTGTGCACGCACATACTCTCAAAGCTCCAATTACAAGTTACAAATTACAGATCATGTTCACTATTTTTATTTTTTTTACTTTTTATTTGTTATTTGGTATGCTTTTTTAGACAATACAAAATTTAAACATGTGTGTGGCTAATAAAACACTAAGATTTCCCAACATTTTGCTCAAGACTCAAGACTCAGGACTTGAGTCTCAAGATAAATAGCTTTGTTACGTAAAAAGTAAAAAGTACAGAATAATTGTAACAATTATTTCCAGACCAGGCATTAAATCTTCAGCCAGATGTACTACACATTACACATTAGACATGTGTGTACCAAAGTATTTATCTTACACAATTCTTATTCCTAATTCATAGTGCTTAATAATGCTTCGTGTTTTGTGTAATGATATAAAAAGAAGTGATGGATGAAGCAGTTCATCATTTGTGTGTGGTTGGATGTTGGATTTTTATTACTTGTTTTCTACATCCTTCAAATAAGTCGTACAAAAAAATGCAGGGAGGATTGTATATTGTATTTGTACTCACAAGAAGTCAGTAAATCAGAGTAAATAAGTCAGTAAGACAGTCAGAACAAAACCTAGTGAGCTAATTGATTATCTTTTTTCTTTTTAATACGCACACAATAAACAGGGTGGTTACTATTTACTATATTACATATCTTAAACTTTGTACCAACTCATTTGAACTCGATGCCTTTATATTTTTGCATGACTTTGATCAAAAATCAAAATAATCAGCAATATACTTTCAATTAATACAGAATTTTTTATATGTTCGTCAAACTTTGTGGGAAAGTTTTGAAGTTAATCTACGTCTAATGTGCATATTACATGCACATACTTTAAAGAGCCTACGGGATCTTTTGGGCAGTGCAAATATAGAACGTAGTGCTAATAAAATCAGCTGTTTGTGCGTAAAAAGTAAATAGTACACAATACAATACACAAAGTCACTGAATGCACATTATGAAAAAAGTATTTCTTGGATCATGGACACACCTATACGAAATTACGAAGAAAAGACAGCCGTTCAACATCTCTCTCTCTGTAAGTGTGCACACATGTGAGCATAAAGTACGTGTATACTGCATAGCCCATGAAAAATCAGTAAAAAATCATAATAAATACCTAATATAAATAGTAATGGAAATACTGAGTACTGAATAAAAATCTGGCAGTAAACATCAAGTAAAAGGAAGAAATGGGAGAAAAGTGTAGCACACGCTATAAAATTCCGTTAAGATTTAACACTGAGACCTGAGACCAGAGAGTCTTCCTTCTTCGTTGTCTGTTGTCTAGCATCTCGCATCTAGGATTTTTATACACATGCACAATGTGCATACTCTCCTATTCTTGTAACAAATGTAATACACATGCACAACTGTAGTTTATATTTTGAGCTTTGAATACACTGAGGATTTAACATTGAAAATATGTATTTCAAGTGTGTTGGACTGCACAGAATACAGAAAATATAGAGGCATGGACTTTTTGGTATTTTATCGTGTGTGGATATTCACGCTCCATTTACCTAATTCTCATAATACAAGACGATGCACGATTATGTGTGTTATGTTGGGCATGCATGGAATACTAAATACATAATACCCATTACATAGTGCATATTACGCATCCTACATCGTACATCGTACAGGCTACAAACATGAGCACGAGCTGTGAATTATTCCCATCTCCATCATTCTTCAGTTTTTAAGCAAATTTAACGCATTCAAAGAGCCAGTCTCGAGTCTCAAGAACATACACAATACACAATATACTTAATATGTAGATTATTTACTATGTAGTCACGCGTATATTATACATATGTATTATGTAGAGTTAATAGTTAATCCCCATCATCACCACCATTTACCATTTACTGCACTCATTGTTTACTCATGTTCGTGTTTAAGTCGTGATTCAACTTGGTATGATACACTCACACACACATGGTATAGATTGTAGATGTATCCTGACTCCTGACATAACAATGAATAATACATCATAGAATTCATAGATCATAGGCCGCAATAATTATTCCATTGTCGTTGCCTTTTCCTATTAACTATTAACTCACTGTAGTTGATTAATTCCTGTGTAAATAGTAAATAGCTCATAAAGTGTGGTCGTCTTAATTTACCGACATAATTCCACATCACTCTCCTCCTCCTCTCTCTCTCTCTTCTCTTCATATTCTGTGTCCAGAATATTAATTTTAATTGATACTCAGGAACATGTATATGATAATAATATACAGTTTACAGTAAATTATAAATTATACATACACACACTGTGCAAAATTCAAAAATAGAACACAGATAGAATATAGAATATCTTGTACTTTTTTGCAAAGTTTTTGAGCTTTTAGACATATTCCTGTGAAATATTCACTGAAACCTCTCAAGATTGTCAACTTCTGAAAAGTTGACTATATACATTCAAGATTGTAAATAGTTTGGGAATTGCACGATATTTCTTTGTAAGTTCATCAGCTGATACTAGATTCTAGATAGTGCATTACCCTTGCAGTGACCCAGACAAACAAGTGCAAGGTTTAACTTGGGATTGCATTTATGAATGAAAATTATATCGCAAATCGTAAGTATACCGATTGATGTGATGTCATCGTCATAAATAGTGTAACACGTCAAAGATCAAAGGCATGAATGAGAACAATTTGGATTTTGGATCCAATTCATCTCCGCACTTGTTTATTATTTATTATTTATTATGGTTTATGGTGGTAGGAGTTCAACTCTTTATTACAATAATAACACATGATGCACAGATATTTAAAGATGAGTACAGTTTAGTAATTATATACCAGTAGTAAAAATAATTGAAAGGTGAATAAATTGACCATGTACAATGTACAATCAGAAATGCACAAGTTCTACAGTAAGTCATATTCTATATAATCTAATATAATCATATTTTAATATGTACTCAACTATACAGTGATGGCAAACGAGCTGCTTCATTATTGTGCATTGTACATTATACTTAAATCCTACACCTAAATTCCTGGTCTTCTCTTATTGAATTGAAGAGTGCCGAGTGCGGAACTCTAAAATATGAAATCATTTATATTTTGCGCACTCTGCTCCTCAATTTCTCATGTTTATAACACTTTTTCATCTCTCCGCGTTATCATTTATCATGTTGGTATTGCTTTGAGCTTTGAGCATTGAATTTTCAATTTTGTGGAGTATCTCCAAAAAAAATGATTTCACACTGTTACTCGATCTGTTGTGGATTTTGTATTTTGTATGCAAGTTTTGTCCACACACTTTAACACAAAGTCTCAAATCTCAAGTTTAAAGTGTAAACGGAATGAAAATGATCGTAAATTGAAAATAAAGATAAGGAGTGAACAATGAACAATGAACAGAGAGAGAGTATGTAAATTGTAAATTGACCACAAAAATGCAAATGGTGTACTTTGTTGTATGAATCTACTATCTACTGAGACTCTCAAAAACGATAAACGATGAATGAATGGAAAATACAAACTGGTCGAGTGTTATGTACGATTATGTATGTACATAATAATTGATAAAAACAATAATTATTATTGGTCACTCGTACTCGTACTCGCACTCAAAGTTCTACTGATTGTAAATTATCATCTTCATTTTTCTCTACCTGCATTTTTTCATGTGTGGATGTGGATGCACTAAAACTAAAACCTAAAACCAACCCACATCCTCAGGGTTAAAAAATATTGACTTTGCATAAAGGAAAAAGAAAATTATAGCAAAAATGCAAATGCCATATTGTCGACAAAACTTGATCGTATATCGTATACACATACATCTGTAGTAGAATATTTAGTAGTAGTAGTAGTTGTTCCTGTATTTTGTATTTTGTAGTTCTACATGCATACATATTATATATTATGTACTGAAAACTGCAAAAGATGAAATGAAGCAGGGAGTGTAATATTGAGGATTGAGGATCAAGAGGAATCCGGTATTTCATTCATATATTATGCACAAAGGGAGTATCTTGATGATGATTAACGAGCTAGAAAAGCCAGTATGATAACTAACTGACTAAATTGCATAGAAAAGAAGAAAATATTATATATGTAGCGTGCAGAGTGTAAATTGTACAGTGTACATAATGCATAACTTGAAAACTACTTGCATTGAAAATTCCTTTTTTTTTCTTCAGGATTTTCAATTGTAGTCTAAACTCTCAACTCTGATCACTCTTTTTTCTTTTCCCTATGTATACAGTATAAAGTATACCCAAGTTGTCAGTCAAATCAAAAGTTTAAAAAAAACGTTAATAGAAAGATGCAAATTTGATAAAGGGAAAAAAAGATGTGTGTAAAAATTAATAATTGAACATGTACAATGTACGATGTAAATCTGATGAAGGATGAGAATTAAATGAGAAATATGAGATGATGGATCTAATTTTTTTCTTATTTTTTTTCTGTGTTTGTTTTATACAGGTTGATGAAATGACTGCAGTAGCTAATATAAGAAAGATGACCTTTTTATGGTGGAAAGGTCTTATTCTACTCATTGCCATTAATAGCTCCATACGAGCAGTGTCTGTAAGTACATACAAATAAAATACATAAAACAAAAAGAAAATTCGCTCGATATTTTATGAAAGAAGAAAAAATGCTAACAAAAATGTTCTTTGCTTTAAAAATTTACAGGCAGTTGGACTGAATAGCCCGGAAATTGAACTTCCAACGGGTGACTGGGTGTCATGCAGAGAATATAAAGAAACCCTTGTACTTTCAAACTGTCTGTGTATGGTGACGGACGATGAGTCCCATTTTAAAGTCAACTGTGATCATGTCGTTTTTGGTCAAGATTTCCCTCCACTTCCCTTTAGACAACCAATCATCCACTTTTCACAGAGATATGTCAACTATCAAAATATTCCTCCACAGGTATGTACATATGTTTTATTTCTGTTTGTGTGTTTATATTGATGATGAGTTTAAATTGAAGCCATGAAAAAACTATTGTGCATTTTGTACATCATTTTAACGGGTTTTACTGTTTAAATATTCAGGCTCTATTGGCAAGTAAAGTTCCTCTGCAATCCCTAGACTTGAGTCACAATTGGCTGAGGAGACTCACTGAAAAATCTATGGAAGGGCTATCAGACACACTGGAAGTATTGGATTTAAGTCATAATCTTTTAGGAGATCAACTCAACCCAATTTTCTCATCCAGTGAGTTTAAAAGACTACCAAAGTTAAAAGTACTCAAGTTGGGAAGTAATCTACTCTTTGATATTGATGGTGGGATCCTTGAAGGCGCTCAAGTTCTTGAGGTAATTACTTAAATTATTATATTATATTCATCTAATTCAAAGGTTGTGTCATATTCCATTTCTAAATATTCACTTTGTCTTTTGTACTTTGTAGGAATTACACTTTGACAATAATGACTTGAGAAAAGTTCCAAAATCCACACTGAAAGGGCCAGCCAACTTGAAAATCCTCAATTTAAGTTTCAATCGCATTGGTAAGAACACATAAAACATGCAACATTTTTTTCTTCATCGACTATCAGTTTTATTTTTTTGTTATAATTATTTGTAATAATTTCATAACCTTTTTTACATATTGTAGATGATTTGAGTCTGGACGATTTTGTAAGTCAGCGATCCTTACTTTTCCTAAACATGAGTAATAATCTCATTAGTACAATTCAAGGGAATGCATTCCGAGGACTTCATTCTCTCAAGTTCATCGATCTCTCTTCAAACCGAATTCAGAGACTAAATAGCGATTCTTTCATGGGTAAATTACTGAAAAAACAACATAAATAATTATTATAAAGTTTCCTTACGTTGTTGTTGAATTTGAAAGAAATATATAATACATTTTTTACTGTACATTTTTTAGGATTATCGACGATAGAAGTAATTGACTTGTCTTACAATTTTCTGTCACAAATTCCTATTGCTGCTCTTCGTGGTTTGTCCAGTTTAAGAGGACTACGACTTTCAGGAAATTTGATTCAGAATTTAGAAGGAACAAATAATCTCAAGAGTTTGGACATGCTTGAAAAATTGGATTTATCTAGAAATCGACTGAGTGAAATTCCTCGTGGGTTCTTTTCCGGCATGAACAAGCTTCGAGAAATTAATTTGGGCGTGAATCAACTTCGAACGGTAATCTATAAATTATAAAAAATTAACATAGTAATAATAATAATAATTGTAATGCTTCATGTCTTCTGCAAAATTTAATAGCTTGTGGTTTTTGACTATTTGTAATTTTGTACAGATGCCATCAAATGTATTTGAAGGCCTTCCAAATCTCCAGCGACTTCATTTGATGGACAATAATTTATTGACTTTCCCCTCTGCTGCACTTTCTCCAGTTGCCAATACACTGACTTGGCTCAATCTTGACTACAACCGGATTTCCGCTCTTGTGCCAATGGAAATTGAGAATTTGAATAAATTGTCCATTTCAAATAACCTAATTCGAGAAATCCCTCCAGACACCTTTCAGTCCTCTTTCCCCAACATTTCCAGCTTGGACTTACATGGAAATCTCATAGAAAAGATGGATGACGTTATTTTACCACCAACCCTCAAAACTTTAGACCTGGGTCTAAATTCTTTGAAAAACATACCAAGATTTGCTCTTCCAGAACTTGAAGTTTTAAAACTATCCAGAAATTCCCTCTCAACAATTTTACAACACAATTTTGTCCTTCTCAGTAAATTGAAAGTTTTAGACTTGAGTTCAAATGTCATCACTACATTTTTCCCAAATACTTTTGATGGACTCGAGAAAAGTTTGGAAATTTTAGACTTGTCTGGAAATAGAATGGAAGTTTTACCTAAATTTGGAGGGTTGAAACAATTACAAAATCTCAATTTCTCTCGGAATTCATTAAAGGAAGTGGAAAAACTTCAAAATATGGAAAATTTAAGAGTGTTGGATCTCAGTTCAAATCATATCAGTAATTTAACTCCAGATACTTTTTCAAATATGAGTGGATTGGAAAGGATTGACCTGTCAAGGAATAAAATGAATTCATTCAAAGGATTCATGGGAACTTTTGAAAGGCTGAGGGTTTTAAATTTGGATCATAATGACGTTTCCTATGTGTATCCAAATTCCTTTGAAAATTTACATGAGTTGTGGATTTTGGATTTACATAAAAATCGTTTCACTTTCTTCCCCACGGAATTTCTCCGCAATTGTAAACAACTGAGATCCATTCGTCTATCAAAGAATCATATCAAGAATCTTAATGAAATGAACTTTTCTGGATTTCCTCATTTGAGACAAGTGGATTTGAGTCAAAACTTCCTTGAATTTGTCTTGTCAAATTCCTTTTCTAATTCTTCACAAATTCAATATTTGGATTTGTCATCAAATAAATTAGAAAGCCTTGATGGAAACATGTTACAAGTAATATTTTTAATAATAAATAATAATTATTAGTATTGTACTTTGAAAATATAAATCTTATTAATTATTAATTTTTAACCGTGTCTTTTTTATCATTATTTTATTTTCAAAGGGTCTTTATCGTCTGGAGTTGGATCTGTCAAATAACTACTTGGCAACCCTTCCACCTTCCATTTTTGATCGGAGTCATGTTCACAAACTGCAAAAAATCAATTTGAGTAAAAATACATTCCAGTCCATTCCATCCGATTCCCTTCAAAAACAATATTTTTACCTCGAATCACTCGACTTGAGTGAAAATCAAATTACGGAAGTACCCCAAAATCTCAATATTCTCGTGAATGTCAAGACCTTAGATTTGAGTAATAATCCCATTGATGATAACTCCCTCAAAAATATATTGAATGAACCAAAAACTGTAAGATATTTAAGTCTTTCAAAGACAAACTTGAAACGACTTCCGATTCTGGAAATGCCTTTCCTTCGTTTCTTGAATTTAAGTGGAAATTCACTGAATGGGTTTGAAGAAGCCGTATTCAAAAGGACAACATTATTACAAACTCTAGTATTAGAAAATAATCAAATTGCCCAATTGGATACAAATTTCCCTCCAAGTTTAACATATTTAGATTTGTCTAAAAATCCTATTACAAATGTCAATGGGAATTCCTTACCTCAAAATCTTAAAGTTTTGAAACTCAATGATTTGGAAAATCTTCTCAAAGTGGAAAAATCTGCACTCAACCTCAAAAACCTCATCACGATCGAACTGTATAATCTACAAAAATTGGGTTATTTAGACATTCGAGGGATTTTAGGTCAATTGCCACATTTGGAAAATTTCGACTTTGAAGTCAAAGATCATCAAATTGTTGATCAGATTCATCCCGGACTTAATGCAAGAGTCAAAAGTATTGGGCTGAGAGGTCGAAGAGGTAAATACTATAACTATAATAATAATAACAATATATTAATTATTATTAATTTTTAATTTTTAAATAGAATAATAATAATCATGATCTTTGACCTTTTTTTATTTTTCTAGTGAGATCCATCAGCACAGGAGCCTTTGCAGGTCTAACTTCTCCAGATATTAAAATTTCTCTAATAAACACATCCCTTACTCTTTTACCATCTGTCCTTGTTCCAGTGCCAATGTCAAGTAATATCATCTTAGATTTACATGGTACGTCATGATATTATTGATTTTATTATTTTTAATTTTTATTAAAAATATTACTAGTTATTACTTTTATTATGTACATATTTTTAAAATGACGGAGAGTAAAAAAAATATATTATTACATTTCTGTATTTCAGGTTCAAAAATAACAAATTTGAGTCCACCGTTCCTCTCCCAAAACATTCGTCTTCAAGGTCTCAATCCCGTTTGTGATTGTAATGCCATCAATTTAGTACGTTATTTGAAGAGTGTTGCCGTTGCAAATGGTGAAAGTGATGAGCCGATTTTCTGTTCTGCTCCACGGAAACTCGCAGGTCGTTCAATTTTGGACATTGGTATAAAAGAATTAGTTTGTGAACAAGGAGGTTCAACAACTCCACCCCCAATAATCATCCCCACACAACTCACCACCACAACAACGACCACCTCAAGAACCACTGATGATATCATCTGGTCTCTCCCACCAAAAACTGTAAAGAAACACAATCACAATTACAAGTCTGACATTACAACTGGTCACAACAGCAACAACAATAATAATAAAAATAAAGCAATAGATTCCAATCAAATTGAGACATCTGCAACAAAGACGACCAAATTGAGAGCTCAAGATATCAACAATATGGACAACTTGATTATTGGGATTGTGGGTGGTGTCGTAGGTTTAATTGTTTTATTCGTTGTAATGATTGTTTGTTTCGTCAAATTGACCAATGGAAGTGGAGGGAATGAGCATGACCTCTATCCTGCAGCAGCTCCATCTGTAATTTCAGTTGCTCCTGGCTATGCTAATTCAAAGTGCACTTGTCCTCATGGTACAATCAATGGAAATATGAGTATGAATATGGGTATGGGTATGAATGGGATGGGTAATGGGGCAGCTTACAGTATGAACAAAGGAATATATGGACAATATGTCACACCAGGAAGCTACAGTACAGTTAGGAGTCAAGGGAAAATGCTTCATGCAAGAGGAGATGGAGGAGGTTATCCAAGTTTACCCACTTTTAGTGGAGCCTATGCTCTTCAAGGGAGTGGGAACCCAAATGGGTCTACTTATATGGGACAAGGGCAAACCTTATATGGGTACAATAGTAGTAATAATAATAATACTATGGGTCATAGTTCACTCAGGGCTCAACAAATGTATGCTTCTCTACCATATCATTTCGTTCAGGATGAGTTTTAAACATTTTTTTAGAAATACAAAAGTATTATTATTATTATTGTATTCCCTTTTTTATCCCCCAGTTTTTGTACGTTTACTGTATAATAATAATTATTTATTATTATTACTGCATTTACCACCATGTCACAAATTACTGTTATTTATTTTACCTGTATAAAAAGTATTTTTTACACAAATATTTACATGCGTCGACAGTCGACATCGAAAATCGTCAAAAAAAAACTCGAAAGTCGGAAAATATTTATAAATAATGACAAAAAATATATATGACCTGTAGATACGTTTCAACTTTCAATATTGATGATAATAATCTTCGTTGCAACAAGTTAAATGCATATAATATATTAATAAGGGAGAAAAGAGATGAAAGCCATTCATTTTCATTTTGATACTTGAGATAGTTTTTGTAGGTATACATTCTTTGTATTTTCACGTTTTATTTGTTTTTTTTATTATTTTAGTTATGTTGTGTTTTGTGTTTAGAATATAAGACAGAAAAAAGTGTAAAGCGTGAGCATGAGTGTTTGTGGTATTTAGGAGTACACGTATGTTATAAGTTAAAAATAGTGCAGGTATGAATCTTTTAATTTTTAAGGAGAATGTGTGTGTGTGTGTTGTGTGTGATACAGATAAAAACGTTTAATACTGTATAGTGTATACTGTATACTGTATACCTGAAACCTAAAGAATATGTCCACAAATATCAAACCAAACCAAAACTCAAAGCCCAAAGCCACAAATTACAATAAATAATATAGGTACACAACAATGCTATAAATGTTTACTATAGTTTTGAACTGCATGAGGAATAATATTGATAGTAAAAAAAATAAATAGTTGTGTACGGTATAAATAATTTTACGTCTCATGACTCATGAGTGATTGAAGGGTTTTTCAAATACATATTATAGACTTCATACGACTACAAAACTCTCAACTCTCTTTTTATACATGTATCACGTTTTTTTTACGTTTATATTCTGAATTCTGAATTATATGTGACTTAATTGTATGACGCGTTTTGGAAAATGTTGAAATATTTAGTGAGTGTCAATGCAATAATCATTACCTTATTTATATGTATTTTGTATGTGTTGGAAAGAGAGTCAAAAATATAAAATAAAAAAGTGATTTATATAAAAAAGTCTAGTATAATATGTACTCATTACCATTTGCCATATTATTCTCGTTTATTCTGTTTATATTATTTTCATTGCAACTCATCAAAAATCAAAAACCGTTATGAAACATGATAAAAAACTGAAGAGATAAACTAAAAAAATAAAAAAAACAAACTATATACAAAGTAGAATAAAAAACAAACCCTTGTACATTGTACATAGCATAAAAACAAGATTAACTATCTGGAAAAATTCTAGAATTTCTTTGACTACTTCTACCCTTTTTATCTTTATCTTTCTTCTCTATTGAACCGATAGAACCGGCTGTTGTACCAGCACTACCTTGACCATCTGAAGTTTCCCTAGTTTGTACTGATCCTGATCCATTGGATTCCGGACGATCTGAATTTGAACTTTGATCAATTTTCTTCTGGTTCTGCTTTCCTTTGCCATTCAAGGACTTGACACTCCGAGCGATTTGCTTCCAAGTCTTTTTACTAGATTTGACCTTTGCCTCCTCCTTCTTCTTCCCTTTTATGGAATGACGATCAATGATCTTTTTCCAACTACGTCTATCGTCTGCAAGTGCTTCTCGACTCCAACTCCGAATACTCCGAGGACCAACACTTACTACTCGTTTTAGTCCTTTCTCATCCCGATCATCACTCTCATCACTCCGTTTCCGAGGTTTTCCATTTGCTCCATTCTCAACTACTTCCTTCCTCAAATTGACATCAGATTGAGATCTCATTGTCTTTTTTACTTGGACTTGTTGAACTTGGTCTGCAAAACCATGTTGATTCTTTGCCAACACAATCGGCCCAGTCGGCTTTTTAGGTGCCTTTGGATTTGGATTGAAGTTTGGATTTGGCTTCCTTTTTTTATGATCCTGACGCTGCATTTGAAGTTGGTCATCTTCTTGCTCATCAAAAATTATAGAGGGACGGGGTTTTGGTTTATTACTGTAGGATTCATCATTTGATGGCGAGGTGATGGAGGATACAGGGGAACCATGACCATGTCCGTGTCCATGTCCATGTCCATGCGAATGTGAATGTTTATGAGATTTATGATGACTTGATTTGTGAGATTTTCCATCATGTCTTGTTTTTGTTTTAGGAGGGTGAATGGCTGCATCAGATGACACGGTATGAATTTGATCTTCTACAGAAAGAGGAATGGGATTTCCAGCTGTATCATTTTCAAGGATTGCTTCACCGTCCTGAGGATTTCCATTGAGTGAGGTCGGAGGAGAATCTTCATATTGACCGAATTGATACTGATTCTGATATTGACTCTGATATTGATTTTGATTTTGATGTGGATGTCCACGTCCAAGAGACGCAGCTTTGGTCACATGTGCCCCATAAATATTGGAGCCATGAGGATGTGTATGTGACTCAAATTTGTGGTCTATGGGTTTTTCATGAGCTTTACCAAACTGAAATTTCTTGGGAGGGACCTTTTTCCACACGAGGAATAATGCAGTAGAGATGAGAGCAAAATAAACATACAGGAGTGCACCACAACAGTGAAGAAGAACAAATGCGAGATGGGAGGAACCCTCCTGATCTTCCCTGAGCAACAGCCCTTTGAATGAACAACAAATTATGTGAAGACAAGAGCATAGACAGGCCGCTACTGTGTGAGCCAAACAAAAATATTTTTGTCTCTAAATAAGAAAAAAAAAGAAAAAGGTGAAAAGAGAATTTTAAAAAATGATTCAAAAAAGAGGTGTATTTTTTATTTATTGATATTTTTTCAATTTTTTCAATTTTTTACCTTACAAGATCCCACAAGAAGTGAAATTCCTGTAACTAGACTCAAACCACACAAGATCCCAAAACCAAGTTCATAGTCGTGTTTAAGCTTGGTCACTTCCTTCTTTACAAAAGTTGTTTCATTGGGAGGATGACCGGCGTAGTGATGCTCCCCAATTTCCTCATTGTCATCCGTAGCATACTTGACAACATAGACGATGAAGAACAAAGTCCAAGTTATACTTTGCATGAATCCGATGAGGATACAGTGCTCTCGAAGTTGACAATGGGCACTTGTAGCACAAGCACATGGATTAAAATATTTCCTGGGATATTCTCCAGCTCCATCTGAGGTTCTGATAGTAGCGGATGTTGAGGGGTCTCTTAAAATAGGAGCTTGGGACTTGCTAACAGAAGGACGGGGTTCAAAGGTCTGAGGTTTTACTTGTGATTGTGATTGTGACTGAGGTTGTGAGGAAGGGTGAGATTGAAGTTCATGTAAATGTTCATTTTCTCTCGTTTGTTGCTGCTGTTGTTGTTGTTGTTGCACTTGTTGTTCTGCTTTGTCTTTGGAAGATTCCTCGGGAATCATCAATTTTATCTAACATCTAACCATCGATCGTCGATTGTGGATATTCCATGATATTGTGAAAAGAGCCCCGAATGAAGAAATGGAAATAATGACGCATTGAAAATTAAAAAATTGAGCTCTCGCTTGCCAAGAGTTTGTGAAGTTGAAGATGTGCTTTGGTTCCAAGGAGTAGGATGAGGATGAGACACGTGTAGACGATGGCAATCAGAATTTGAGCGTTTCTTCGGAGGAGTTTCATACCTGTATTCCTCTGGAAGGTGCCTATTCATCACAAATCAAGTTCCACTGTTGAAAAGAAAGGATTTGGAGGAACTTTGAGGTTTTTCCGAATTAGGATGTACAAAACTGTACTAGTCATTCCAATAAATTATCAATCATTATTCATTATCATTGTTGTTCATTATTCATTATATCTCAGATCTCAAATCTCAAATCCCGGAGTCCGGAGTAAGGATAAAAAAGTAGCTATAAAAACTAAAAACTACAAGCAAGGAGCAAGGCACCAGGCAAGAGGAGCAAAGTACACAAAACACAAAATGCAAAACGTTTTTGAACTCGTGCCTCGTGCTTTTGTCACAAAATTGAATATTGATAATAATTTGTTTTATGCGATATGGGATTTCTTTTAACATGGCAACCACTATATTATAAATTATAAGGTATAAGGTGACATTACTTTTTTCAGGTACATGTACGAAATAATACACAATACACATGTACAGATGCATGTGCATGTACAATGTACAATTTAAAATGTACATAGTACACATGCATATTAAATGTCCATAACTGTTATCTCTTTTTTTCCTTCAGGTTTTAGGTACAAATAACCAAAGTACAAACTAGATGTATGAGTGGTAAAAATACCGAGTATCACAGTGTAAACGCTGTGATCGTCTTTGACGCATATCAAATACTATTGTAAATTGTAATGTACAACTTTCACTTGATGAATATTGGCAAAAGTAACGTATTAATTTGAGTCAAGTTGCCAGTAAACTCTGAACAATGAATTCATCTACGTAAGTAACTTGACGAATCTTAAGCATATCGTACACACTACATCACACACTATACACTATACATATGTGTACTGTCTACTGCCTACCTTCATAAATGAAATTTTATAGAGAGTTTAATATCATTGTAACTGTAATAACTGCATAAAGTATCAGTTTAATTTAATCATGTTTCTGGTATCTTATATACCTTGTATTATAAATGTCGTTGTACTTTGTACTCAAATTTTACATTCATATTCGTGTTCATATTCATAATTCATACACATGCAAAGTTCAAGTTGTTTAACTACAAGCTACGAAAGGAGCAGCCGTATAGCGTATAACGTATAAAGTATAAAGTACAATGTATAATTATCAATTATCAAATGTTTATGTATGTGTACTCATCATCAGTCAAATCACTCCATTTTACCATTTTCAATTTTTACGATATCAACTTCCCATTTCCCATTCCCCCTGACCCTCAATTTAACTTGATTGTTCAACTCTATTAGTTATTAGTTATTGTAGTTGAAAAATGCATCTCATGATACTCATCTCATGTGTAATTAATACATTGGAAACTCCACCCCTTTAAGTCCAAGAAACATGTATTTATTATTTATGTATAGCTTAAAATTATTTATAAGACAGATATATTAGGTTTTTATTAAAAAGCTCTGCATGATACACGAGTAATACATGCGTACATGCATATATTTAATAAGCGTGTGTAATGAGGCTGATTTTGCATGAGCAAAAATTTAGATTTATACTTGCTTTACCACAATGTCCAAAGTAAGATAGATAAACAATAAATAATAATGAGATTATTGTTGTCAGTATAATACAGTTTACAATGTACAAGAAAATACACATAATCTAAACTCTAAACTATTGATTATTGATACATAGTATTTATCAAAATTTGATGATGAGCGATGAGTTGCAAATTAAGTTATTTCACCCAGTACTCTCTCACGTTTTATAACGCTGTTATATGTTATATCTGTATTCTGTATGCATAAATATTAAATATGCATGCGTTAACATTTCATGTACGTTGATGTGTATTTGTATGTATTATGTATGGATTTTTAATGTGTGAATGTGAGTATGGATGATTCTGCTGCTGTTGAGGAGTAAGTAACTGATCTTTGAAGATGTTTTTTTTTGACTGTTTGAGGTCAAACCAAGCCGGTTTTTCACATTGGGTCAATGTGAAAGTAGTTTTTACGCCTTAGGCTCTTTTGAGACTTGAGAAGGAGAGGGAGGGAGAGAGAGAAAAACTTTCCTTATCTACAACCACCATCATCATCAACATCGTGCTTTTCTCAATGTAGAAATGTTGAAACGTCAAAACGATTTTTCCTCCAAACCACTCAACGGAACAAAAGTGTACAAGAAGTTTGGAGCAAACCAAGAAATTTAGTTAGTTGTACTTTGATTCATCATCTGTTTACACTTTGGATTTTTTCGACAGACCTCAAGCTTTGAGGGACTATTGCTCAAGTTAGTTTCAATAAAGGAACAAGTGTTTTTTTGTTAAGAGTTCCCGTGTCCTCCAAATAAATTTGTTCACAACCCGAATAAACCGACAAGATGGTTGGAAAAACGGAAATTTTCATTCTTGGTTTTGTAGCTTTTGTAGTTGTTTTGGCTCAAGCTAAAGATGCATGTAATCGATATCCACCTCTACTTGGATTCCAAATTGACAAAGTAAGACAACTTTTTTTATTTTTACACCTTTTATTGGAATGATTTTGCATTATTTTGTCTCTGTGTTATTTTTTATTAGGAAGGCTTTTACTTCTTCCATAATTTTTTATTATTTATAATAATTACACTCTACATTATTTAGTGTAAAAACCTTAGAATTTTGTCAAAAAAAGGACTCGCTAATCCATTAATTACTAATGTAAAATGAAGTTTAAAAACTAAGACGATGCACCGCAGTGACCTTGATTTTTACACACAAGGAAAGATAAACAAAAAGACAAAGTTACTTCACACTAGTTACTTTTTTTTTGCACGCTCATTATTTTTTTTATGTCATCGACGTCTGATGATTTAACTACATTGTATATTGTATACTGTATATGACTAGCACTTTTTTTGGTGAGCAGTAAGCAGTAGTCTATGAAATGTCATTGTTTACTAAAAAAAATTAAATTCATGAGCAAGTCAGGAATAATTAAGTCATCTGGGTGGAGATTGAAGATGATAATTTCTTTTTGAGGTTACTTGAAATTTGGAACAATACAAGATGCAACAGAAAATAGCAAAAGTTTACAATAGAGATTCACAAAAAATACTAAGTTTTACACCTTATTAATCTTGGTTTAATTTGATTCATTTCAGTACATGGGAAGATGGTGGCAAATGGAGAAAACGCCGACAGTCTCAGAACTTCCAGGAAAATGCTGGTCATCCTTTTACTACAGAGACATTGCCAATGTGAACAAGGTTAAAATGCGAATGGACTACGTTACCAGGCTGTAAGATTTCTTTGTTCTTCATTTTACGTTCTTTCATTTTACAAATATAATTTATAATGTACATTTGTAAGTATCATGACTAATTTTGGTTATGACTTATGACTCCCAAACTGACTGACAAACGTGTTAAAATGAATTTCATGCAGCTTTCAAGTTTTCAAAAATCATAGTGTGTAGAATAATTTCTGTATTCATAAAATACCATGTACATTATGTCCTATGTACATTTTACAGTGTACAGATACAGTGAATTATGAATATTCAGAATGCAGAATGCTGATTGAGCAATTAGGATGAATTTTTGTGGAGTGGAAAATTCGATATGTATTATATTTCTCTCATAGGGCTTTGCAGAAGGTTTTATAGGTGAACTTTTATAAAGTAGTCTGCTGTGGAACAAATTTAATTTTAATGATGACAAGTCCCAGAAGCTTGTGTATATAGGCTTGCTCCTCAGTTACATTATTTATTTCCCTCTACTTGAACCTTTTCCAACTTTTAGCATTAAATAATTTAGGAATTTCTCCACGTAATCAAAATATGGCAAAGGTAAACATCTGTAGATAGATGAGCTTTAGATGAGTAGGTTTGCTATTGTTATCTGTTATCTATTATCATTAAACATTTTAAAATCAGTCTGGCTACTCTGCACATTGTTACACATTACAGATACAGATTGGTGATAAGTATAATTTAGCGATTACAAAAACAAAGAACAAAGCACAAGATGAACAAGAGTGTGCAGTGTGCACGAGGCTGAAGACTTGAGATTGTAGATGCACACAGTGTTCACTGAACTTTGCAGTTTTACTCGCAATGAGTAAAAAGAGTAAACAGAAAAAAAAGAAGGCAAAACAATGAATTCAAATTTAACTACTGTATTTAGTGTGTTACAATTTATTTTTGCATTGTGGTCAGGAGTAAGTACCATTCATGTTTTTATATAATATCATACGGTCCTTTTTTTATTCCATTTTTTCTGCCTGTCTCACATGTCAGAATCGCATGTGACTATTTAGTACACTGAACTGCATACTACATGAGCAATAGCAAATGATTCATATTTATACTTGCTGTTTTACCAAAATTTTATAGCTCTTGTAGATTATAGATACTTTTTGCTAGTTAGTTAGTTTGGTTTAAAAGAAACTGTTGATTTTTGCAAACTTTGAGTCGAGATTTCAGCAATAATAATTATGAGTATTTGAGTGCGGTTTTCTTGGTTAGAATTTAGCATGATTTCCTTTGTCACTCTCACTCTCTCTTTCCTTTTTCCTTCTCCACACTCCACACATTTCAGGTTTCGTTATTATATTTACCAATCATTGCATGTCTACTGTGCTGTATATGTACATATGTTGTATTGTCTGGCTGTCTGTTTTGCAATGAATGGATTACAGTCAATTCAAAGATTCTTGAACTTGAAAAGTGATCTCTCTTCTTCTCATTTCATTCTTGTTGTTCCTTGCAAAATGTCCAATGTTAAACGTTAAAAGTACAATGTACATTTTGTACAGCAAATAATTTATGGCTTGCAGACTTGTTTATTGTTTATTCATTCAAGATGAGTTTCAAGCAAGTGCGTACACAGCCTTTCTTGTTCACTGTTGTTTGTTGGTGATGGCTCACACTTGATACTTGATATTAGATATCAGCATTAGCATTTTAGCATCAGTCATATATTATGAGATTATAGAAAATGAAAGGGAATTTACACATGTTTTTTGGAGAGATTTGCAAGTTTCCCTTAAACCACTTTCATTACCATTTAACATTTAATGAGTGACAGTTTTTGTTTCATTTAGGTTTACAACGTTCTATGTTCTATGTTATGTTCAAGTATATGTTTTATCCTTTATCATTATTATCATTATTTTTTTATTCTTTACTCTAGGACCAATGCACCAAACACATTCTTCTCCACTGTTGCTATTCCAAACCCAACTCATGTAAGTGCTTTCATTATTAATTATTATGAATTATGATATCTTGTATCTTGTCATGAATTGGAAAAATTGGGAAAGTATTATGTTAAAATTTGAAAACTTTTTCTTTAATATGTATTGAACAAAATTTTAGGATCCCTCACTTTTCATGTACGCCGTCCCAGCTATGCCATGTAAGATGAACTTTATTATTTAAAATAATTAATAATCATTTGATTTCATATGAATTTCAATAATCCATAACATGTTTCTATTTATTTTATCCTTGAAACAGGGATGAAGAGACAGTACAGAGTCTTGGCTACAGATTATGACAACTTCTCCATTGAGTACATGTGTCAACCAAACATGCTTGGTCAACCCGAAGAAACTGTCTGGCTTCTCACCCGATCTCGTCATCCAACTCTTGAAGTTATGCAACAAGCCAGGTTTGTACTTTGACCTTTATATTTTATATATGTTATGAAATGACATTTTGACTTTTGGAAAACATGGTTCATGAATTGTGATAATATAAATAATACTTTAAATTAATTATTAATTTCAGACATACCCTTCAAGTCCTCGGATTGGACAAAATCAAGTTGTACGAAGCTGATCAATCATGTCAAGAGAAGCCCATGCGTAATAAGAACATGTTGGAGTGGCTCATGTCCGTTTAATTAAAATACCTATAGAAAAACCTTTTACATTATATATTATATGAGAAGTCTACCTCAAACCTCAAAACTCAAAACTTGAAACAAAAATATGTATTATTTCTTGTTATTGTTATTTGTTTGTTTTTGTTTGTAATGTACATAATAATTTATATTTTTTGATGCAACCATGATCTATGATACCATAATATGTTATTGAACTGTAGGAATCTACACAGGATCATTGAATTGTTTGTATAGGCTCTACGTTCTACAATGACATTGTACACTGTACACTCCGTATACCTACTACATAATATATTTAGAGATCTGAATATGAATTCCCACAGTCCTGTACACTATATTCATATCAGTTGTTTATACTTGCTATAAAAAGCAACAGTAGTAATCTAGTAGTATTTTGTATTTATAAGGTTTTTAGCAATCTCGTTCTTTTTAAATGGATTTTGCATGTTGCATGTATTACATAAATGTAAGGAAGGATATGGTATAATGTCTAATATCTTTTGTGCATGCTAAGTGTTGAATGCATTTTAAAATGAAAACTGATTGTTATTTTATAGTCCATATATGAAATATGAATAGTCCAGTCCAGGGTCATTGTTTTTTGATACCAAATATAACAAGCATTTTTATACTTGTACTTTCCATTCATATTATACTGTATATTTTTTTGTTACTCATTCTTCGTTCTTCGTATTTTTGTATTTACAATATCGTAGTAAATATATTCACTTGATTGTTAACTATTATCCGTAATGATAATGATGATAGGGTTATTTTGTTATTGTTTATTGTAGCTTGTAGGTAATGAAATGCACTTACATAATACATGCGAATATATGCACCTTACACTCTACACACTTTATGAGTTGTGAGTATTTTTTATTTTTAAACACGTTATAGTTTTAGTTTGTTCTCTGGTACAAAATGTAATTTATCTTCGACGTATTCACAATTTATGATATCATTATTTGTAGATTGTAGATACCCTTCGAAGTACTCAATAAATACGATGTGTAATTCTTTTTACTATAAATACCTCATCACAAGTTTCTCTCCTCCTTTTTTTAATCGGGGCGAACTTTCCCAATACCTAAATTTAAAAATGTTCCATATGTTGCCTCATGTTCACTAGGGCTCGCCAAAATACCATAAGTAGGAGAAGTTTGAAGTCTTACACCGTCATATCGTTCCTTTTGGTGTAGAAATCAACCTCTTAAAATATCGATCCATTCGGAGTAGGTTTAGAGGTCGACCAAGGT